>JAUTBT010069823.1:0-13817 GCA_032361225.1 Lepetodrilus schrolli
TATATATATATATATATATATATATATATCCCAGTTAATTAATAATCTCATTTCTTATATACATATGTACATCTCATGTACTATATCTTCTCGATACACTGGCCTCGAAACCAAAACCAATCCCATCTTCCTTGATACCCAATCTTAACTTCCTGCTCAAGGAGTAATGTATCTGTCTGAATACGAAAGAACATCATACAAATAAAAGGATTGGCATTTGACAAGCAATCGTAATCGTTCGTGCTGGAGAAATTCTGACAAAGTCAATGCTAAAATTAAAAATATCTAACAATTGAAAAATGTATTATTACATGGCCAAAGCGACAGTTTGCTATAATATTCGGTGAGGTATAATTATGAATAAGAAACTATGTTCTCAAACAACGGCAAAGAAGAAAATAATAATTCAGTGTTAACTTCGTAACATAGGTGTCTTAGCACCACGTGGGATAGCAGCAACGTTTAACTAAAAAAAAAAAAAAATAAAAAAAAATAAAATAATATATAATAATTGGAGAACACTGTAAAGGGAAGGGAGAGCAGCTAATGGAGATAGCCTATCATTTCGCGAGTATAGAATAGAGAAACATACTGTAAATGCGTGATCTTGAACGCATAAAATACAGTAATGTACTAATCTAAAGTATGCGTGCATGCAACATGAGAAGTAAACATTACAATACAAGTATCAAGTTCCAAACACAAGCACATATCAGTTATTGATTGATGCACTCGTAAATTGCATTTACAGGTCTAAATATATGTGTTTGAAGCGTTCGTAAAATAATATTATTTTATTACTAAATTTGTATTGGCAAACTACCTAGCCGAATGTTTAATTATAATTGTCAGTGTGTGTTCTTAAACAACGTGTTTTCACACGCTAATTAACACACTTCAGAAAACGTAGGTTGTAGGTTCACAATACGTTATATTGATATTTATTTCAGTTGTGTTATATATTTCATTACGTGTTTATTTGACAAATACTCTATTGAGTGCTTTGAGAATAGTTGCATACCACTAAGAAGCTCGTAAAATCACTCCAAGCAGTCCATGTAAGCATTGTAGTTTGTGTTTTATATGCTGATTGGTGTTAAGTAGGCATAATGGTCTGTGTTTTGAGGATGTATGTAGGTATGATTTAGTACAACGCACAGTCTCCTCAGAGAGTTGGGGGTGTGTAGGGGTTAGTTAACATTGAAACCGCGGTTGCTATTCTAACGGTTCCTTTGAGAATGACCGTCAACTCTTATCAATGGGTCAACAATTAATATACATGAACGGGTGTGGAGATGTTACCATGTTCTAAGATCTACTAATATGGAATCATATTCATATTCTCGAGCGTGTGTATTGTCGACATCATTGAATACATGTTTCTGTTAACAATTAGAACTGAGTTGTTTTTTCGAGAAATGGAAAATGCTGAAACTCGGCCTTTAAAATTACAGATTAAGTTGTCGTTTTAGACCGAATTGGAGCTAAAAATGCAAAGTACATGCACTTAGCATACATATAATCGCTTTTGTACCTACAAATATCTTTTCACCGCTTTACATTAGGTACAATTCTATTGCAGTGCATTTCCGGTAACACCCGAATAATCAGTTGGTAATATCTCAATGTTCTATAGTCTAATAGACTAAGGAGGGTAACTCTAATAATTGAAGACGATCAAAATAGCCTTTCACTGGTAGCAATAAAGCTACATATACTATAAATATTATAAAATAATAAAATATGAAATATTGAAAAACAGTGGTATGTGCGGAAAATGTAGCTGGTCACCCAATATACTTGTGTAAGCACATCAACTGAACATACTTTCATGTACAAATACGCTTGACCATGAAATATGTAAACAAATACTTGATTGTATGCCTTTAAAGTCAAATAAGAGAAGCGGACGTAATATTCCTATAACGTATCGTGGAGAATTGCTGGTGGTGACCCGTCAATGACAATATCCTACATTATTAAAATATTCGTTATCATTATAATATAACGTGTTACAGAAGCCGTGACTATGAATTGTGAATGGGTACCCGGTAGGATAAGATGGAATTGTGCGTGCAAACGTTCTAGATGCTTAACTGGCAGCTTGGGTTGTATACTCCATAGGATGTTGAGAAGGTGAAATGAGTGCACATTGATCCATTGACCGGGATAATAATGTAGTGTTATGAGCATGCTTTAGAGCGTAGATTTGGCGCAATATAATTATTAATTATTATTATTATTATTATTAAATATAACAATGGGGTTGGATTACCATAGCTGTACGTGTGTATGAAAGTAACACAGAACTGAAGACAAACTTGATATAGGAAACAGTTCGCCGGTTCCATCTCATTCCCCAGACAATTTGATTATTCCACAGTGAAGAGAACGCCAGCTTCAGTCAGGTCGCAATTAATAAGGAACTGGATGATCTTTGGTGTCCAAGAGTGGTGCACGATCAGCCATACAAGTCAATACGTCAGACAGTGACCGTTACGGCTATTTACTTCCGCTTTAATATCTATTGCCTAGACGGGTTCGATGATTGGTGAAATTATTATAGAACCTCCACCGGGTGGCTGATACAAGTTTGATTGACAGGTCCAGGTGATATAGGCGTTGATAGGTCTGTTCTATATCTTCGGATATAATTAATTTATTGCCAAGATGGTGGTCGATCAGATATTACGTAATTGTATATATGGTAATAGAAGCTCGATCAGATATTACGTAATTGTATATATGGTAATAGAAGCTTAATTATGTCCGCGAAATCCCATTCTATGATCATAATGTCGACACCTATATTGGCATACAGGATAGACTTTACTGTTGCACCAGCAGGTGTATTGCGCTGTCTAAAGTAAATGTTTACACACACGCACATACAGGATTAAAAGTTCATTTGTTTATCGTTGGGAAATGTAAATAAGGTTAAATGAATATCGACAGATTCCAAAATGGAAATATGTTTTAGATTTCTATGAAGACTGCCAAATGAAGGAATTGCCAATTGAAGAACTAACGTAATAAAAGTCATTGCATACTTTAAAACAGAATTTCAAATCAGTAGAGGCTGCATACATAGGTGTAACACACACACACACACACACACACACACACACACACAAACACCAACACACACGCACACCAACATGCACACCAACACACGCACCAACACACACACACACACACATACACACACACACACGCACACGCACACACACAATATATGTTGAGTTATAATACCAAACCATCTATGAAATTAATGTGTCAACTCGGTTGAGCAGTACTTGAAGAACGCCAACAGAAAATATCGTAGTGAATAATATTATTTATTTGTATTACTTCAACCACTTGTAATTCCTATGGCCGCTGATCGTGGCAGTGCAACATCAATTACACACAGTACAATGTTACAATGATATAACGATGTGAGCTACAATGATAGCAGTATAACAAATACATACAAATATAATCAATAGAAAAACAACGTTATATGCATACGTGGATATTGCGATGTCTTGTATTAAACAAGTTTGCATGAATTATAAATATTAATTTATTTCGGGTTCCGTGAGGTTAAATTACGAACATATCTTCCCGTAGGATTTTGTAGGGATGTACATGATTTGTGGCTTATATACTATGGTATCCATATTGATAGCGTAGGTATTTATTTTGTATTGTAAATGAAGCAAGAATATAAAATATTTAATGTACCAACTTCCGTGATAGCATTTTAAACTAAATATATAATGCATATTATTGAGAACTGATCATAACATCGTGCAATCAATAACTGACAAAGTAAACACTCCACATATTTGACTAGACTTGACACGTCTAGACAACACGGTTCTATTTAATTCCTCACAGTCTTTGCTATTGTCTCCGTCTAACAAATCGTCTAACCTAAAGGTGCGACGTCATGTGACGCGTCAAATGATGCCGTTCTCGAAAAGTCTCGCTACAAATGTGACACTGGAGCTTGTCGTCACGTTTCTTCTTCACCGGGTCAAACTCTCGTTTGTGATGAGATCTCATATGGTAGACGAGATCGCTCGTCATTCGGAACGTCGCGTTGCACTTCGCACACCAATTCTGAGAAAGGGCCATAGCGTTCATAGGGGAATTGATTTCAGTTGGGTTCGTTCCATTGTGTATCATTTTCTCGACCATTGGATTCTGGCTCTTCAGGTAAGCGGGGTAACTCATGCCCGCTCTCTCGGCGTACAGTAACTGTTGCTTGACGAACAGTTCACTATTTCTGTCGCCGTTCCTGACGTTAGCAAAGCTCTCGGTCAGCGGCCTCGGGATTTGCTGTCGGTACATCTCGGCGAACCTGATAGGCGCACGTTCCCTGTACATAGCCGTGGATGCCGCTAGCGTTGACGGCAATGGAAACTGAGGGAGGATAGGAATTCTGGGCATATACAGTCCCAGCAGCTGATTCTGCTGCATAACAGGATGTGATGTGGTTGATGACGTCATGGTCACACTTCCCGGTTCACATCCCAGCGCTGCTGATATGGGTATTTGTCGATGATTGGGGATAGATACAGAAGTGACCGCTGATTCGGAGATTAACTGTTGCTCTTTGGCGGGTGGCAAAGATTTTTCAACTTTTCTGAAAGCACTGGCATTGTCCGAGTGGTTGTTGAATTCACGTATTGTTGCTTTCGATTCGTATTCGTTGGAAGAGAGTCGTTGATTGTCACTATCACTGATTGAGGAAACTGATATATTCGATTTTGTACACATTTTTCTTTCAGGAGGAGAGGCATCAATCGAAGAATGCCTCTTTCTGGACACGTTCCCGTAGGAACTGGTCTTATTCCCAGGAGAAACGTCTAACGCAGCGGCGTCCGGGCTGTCACCAGACCGGTTCGGAATCCCATCTCGTAATAAGTCTGTTTCGCATTTGTGAGAGTTCTGACGCACCCTGTCTTTGGAATTATACACGGAGATTTCCAGATTTCTCTTGGTCGATATGTCTTCTATGATGCTGTGCAGATCTGATGACCTCATCGTGCACCTGAACCTCAGATGGACTCTCATTGAGAACGGGTACTCGAATACCTCCCCACACTGAGGGCATATGTATCCTTCATCTGAAATCATAGACAGCACGTATTAAACAAAAACGTCTACTTATTCTTTTTAATACAAGAAACCAGGGTCCAATAGGTACGCTTGCATTGTAATTATAGGCTTAAATACTAATTAAAAGACACGCATACGCATTAGTTTGGAGTCGGATGGTGAACTAACCGGTACCTAAACTACCATATTTAGGTGTACCCGGGATAACGCACTGTTATTCTTGCCACTCCATGCAGTTGAAAATCTTACTTGTGGAATCACTTTAAATTACTCACAGCAAAAGAAATAGTTACGTATGTGTCAGGATCATAAAAGGATAAGACAGGATCCTGGTAGGACACTTTCAACTCGGATGCCTTGGTTTATTTTTCAGTATTCACGTTAATTGTCCTGGCCAGAACACCTAACAGGCTGTGACTAACATTGTAATATAGTACTAGTGTATTATTACACGTGTGGTTCATATCGTAGTGAGTATGGTATCTACCTGGAGCAATAATCCTCTGTAAATCTGGGATATTCAGCAACTGGCAGAAGTCCTTGCTGTACCAGACAAAGAGCTCTTCTCCCGCCTTCACTATTCTCAGAGTTCTGTAATACACCTGCCCTTCCTTCATATACGCCTCGACGTTCTGTTCATCCTCGTTGCGGGCCGGATATACGTACGGCAGCCAATCAACGGCTTTGATGCCTTCTTTTCTGTCCGTTAGGTCTAACTGGGGAAGGAAAACGAAAACGGTGATAACGTATATATTGGTAGATAATGGTTCTGTTATTTGCAACAATAAAACGAAATATTTGGCAATGAAGAACAACGCGAATAATTATGCAGAATTCAATAATATAAATCTCTTCAAATATTGATCGTATATAATAGTTTCTTGTGGTAATATAAAGTACAAGACATATGGTAATAAAGTATGCTGATTATATTCTAGTTTTACGGAATACGTGTTAATTTAACACAATTTTTTATACCAAAATATGTTCAACAAATACCAAAATAAAAATGTTATATTATCGAAACGGTTACACAAACAACCATTGCAAAGAGTGAATATTGAATATGTAATTAACGAGCGAAGTGCATATATCATAGATAATAATAATAATAATAATAATAATAATAATAACAATAATAATAATAATATACTCAACGAAGGGTCATGTAGATATTTATTGACATGGACCGTTTTGAATGCTAGATGTAGTGCCATTGTAAATTTAAAAACATCCCAATCTAAAACCTTGGAGTCTATACATAATATACATAATATACATGTCTTACTTTTATAATTACGCCCTCCTGCTTCTTGTCGTTGGTCAACATGGCTATGAGATAGGTCGGGTCAGCCATTGCGAGATGGGACGGAAAAGGTCCGAATATTTGTCCATAGTCAATGTCCGCGACAGGTACCACGCCCATGGTTACTCAATTTCCTGCAAAAGCAAATTTAATAAATTAGCTTTCAATGCAAACTCCAAATCACAATAAAAAATATATCACAAAAACACTAAAATAAAGCACACAAAATAAGGACGTCCCAGAAAATCCTTCATCGATCGTGGTATTGTCACAAGCATCTGGAAATTAAATCATATGTAAGTTGACCCACAGGTAGCATCAACTGAAATTAAGGTAGAATTTCAATTTGTGTAAAGTGTAACTCACTAAAAAAAAAACGCGTTCCTTAAAGGTTATCCCTCGGGGCTTCGGTGGCATGTTTAGGCATACTATTTCGACGTCAGTCCATCCTTTTAACAATATGGCCACTCAGACCCCGCGTCTTAACCTAAGCCTGAGCGCTGGGCACTATCCTCGGAAGACTCAGAGACAAATCTAATGTTCTTGATCAATGTTTCCAAAAGCTTTGCTACAGCCCAAAACAGAAACAGGGTAGAATTTAATAACCGACAGAGCCCTTAAGTGTTGGCTTCGTGTAACAAGAATATGTTTGGCTGCGTCTGAGTGAATCCCAAATGGCACTAATCAAGCGGGATGTTTGTATCAATCGTAGAAGTGTTTTAACCAATAATCGTCCAAATTGGAAATTCATTAGGTCCGTCTTGGAAGATAAATTACCCCCACTATCTCTGTCCGAACATATTCCAAAAGCTGGGTTTCAGGAGCGTAAGTGAGGCAGCGAAGCACGAAGACGGCAAATGGGGAAATAATCCTTTTAAAGCGTTATAGAAGACCTTAATTAAAGCAGATATTGTTAATATGATACGAAGAGCATCACGCTCAGAATGAAGACAGAAAGCACAGCGATTTAATGTAATTAGGACCGCATGGTTACTGAGCGATATGTGGATCAGGTGCACTGAATTTACGACTAATTTCGTTTTAATTCAACGTCGATTTAGGAAAGCGCTTTATGACCTTAGAAATCTGCCTACGGTGAATTCCAGTTTCGGACATATATTGGCTGTCAACTTGAATTTATACAACGGCCATATGCCTCATAAGTACATCGAAGTTATTTCCATCTTCGATCGATAAAACTGACTATATATTGTCTCAAATGTCGACCGCTCTATCCGTTTCAGGTCGAGATATGTCAATTTACTTGCCAAATTGCCGAATATGTATCGCAGACCCCTTAGGAGAGTAATTTATTTTCGCTAGGGGCTTTGACTCGATTCCCCGAAGTGCATGATACTGTCATTTAGGCTTATTAGAGATGAAATGTTGAAAGAATTATTCCGTTTCCGAAAGGAAAAGCGTCCTAATTTTATGTCTAACCCTTCGGCTCATCTGCCGCCATCTTGATCATGTCAAAATGCCTAATGCCATGCTATCGACAGCACAGATACAGAATAGAGAAATTAATGTCAGGCAGATGTCGACGAAATCGCGAGAAAGCGGGATAATTGTCAGACAAATAACCCGAGTTAAACCCAGGATCTGAGTTTCAGAGAAAATCATATCTAGAAATTAATTGAGTTGAAGCAAGTCGTTGTGATATAGCCTTATGTCGATTCAACCAGTCGGGATTTTTTGTTCATTGGCTGATTTCATTGTAAAGAGCGTCATCTGGTATACTTTTTATTCGCCAGATCACCTCCACATAAGTGCTCAAAACCTGTTCTAAATTGTTTCCATTGATTTTTAAATGAAGGGTAATTTGTCAAGACAAACTCTATTAATGTTATCAGTATATCCATCTCGCCTCGCTAGATGTAATAATTTAAGTATGGCATTTTGTTTTATTATGGTAAATACGATTTGCAATAATCAGTTTTAAGATCAGGAATGATCGCGTAATTACAATCGGAATGAAAGTAATAATTTAAATATGCCATTTTTTTTCCATGAACGCAAAAGAATTTAGTTGGCCAATCATTGGCATATTACTTTTTTGTTTACTTCATCGAAATAAATGGAGTTTGGTTGACGTCACATCATAACTATATCAGTTAATAAATCGGTGCAACTGTTCACACTTTACATCTCATGAACCCAAATGATAAATGTTCTATCAATTACCGTCATTATCACGATAGATGTCTAGATGTGAGAACTGCGGAACGTTGATAGTTTTCTCAAGCTATCACTCTACATTACGTACAATTGGCATCTTCTGTAATAATTGAATTTAATTCAAGAAATAAGATTATCTTTTTTAAATTAAAAGAAATACGTGCCGATTGAGAACTTGTTTAAGACCTGCAATTTCAATCCATTTAAAAATGCAAATTTGATTGGATACTCAGGAGATTTTCATTGTTAGTGCACAAATGTATTGTTCAGCCTGTATATCACCTTGAAGGCTGTTGACATCAGTTAAGGCGCATATTGTGCATCAAAGACTTTGACGGTCATCTACAAAGACCGTGTGCATTCCTCAATGGGTATTTCCGGCTTGATTAAGATGTAACAAGAAGCCACTGACTCCTCTCTCTGATTGCTTCCCGGCCTTAAATTAGGGACAATCCTGCTGAGAATAATGCCAGAAAAGGGGCAGCTCGATTGCCCCTTTTATTGCCCCTTAATCTCATTTTGGTGCGACATGGGACTTTAATAGGGAAACATACCCTGTAAAGACAATATGCTTTCAGATACTGATAGGCCGACTGCGATAGGCGAAATAGCGACTACCTAATTCGTGGACAAAAATTCTTCGGACCAAATGGGGCTTCCTAATAGATCACTCACGTAAAATTGATTTCGTACGTCTTGCGAGCACATACAATCAGGCCGCTTGACGGAAAGGAGTTTTTCTCATCTCTAGAGATTTAGCTGGAAGAAATTGATTCACAAATAATCGCTAGTTTCCTTGTATCGGGGGCATGCTTCCTTCCCTTCAGGACTACGAGGTTTGCTAGCCTGGTTTGAGGGCACCTTCTAGACAGACGTACAGTTAAGCTATGGTAGTGCAACACATCCGCAGTGTTTATTGTAGACACTATATGGCTCTACCCTTTATCGTTGTTTAATTATAGTTGTCAAGCCGTCATTAATAAGAAAACATTATTAACAGACGGTAGGATGCATTAAGCTTGACTTTTGATGGGATATAGTTGTTACATGTATGATCTTTGTAATAGTGTAGTAAAGCAAGTGTAGTGAAGTCCGTATAGTCGGAAATCGTGTAAACAAAAGACATTATGAGAGTGGTGGAACAAATAACAGAAATTATTGCATTGAAATTTGTAACTTATGGGTGTTTTTAGAACATCATCTAAATTGGACTCATTTCTGTTATTTGGAATTTTATATTAGGATAAGTATGATTAATTTCCATAAACATTACATACTTTTATATACATAGTGCAGTATATTCGTGTTCTTGTATTATATTATTCATTCCAATATGCGTTTTAAAATATTAATTGTATTCTTTTTTAAAGTATGTATGTAATGTTATTGTTTGTACTGTAAATCGGGAAATTAATGCGAGAAATATATTAATGTGAAAAATGCGTTTGGCTTATGGCCGCATTTAATTCCTACGCATTAAATACATTACGTATTTTAAGACCAAATCGAATTAATTGTTGTCGCATTTATGTCTAAAATCTTGAAGTCGCATTAAATTAGTGACGCATTCATTTCCTGATTTGCAGTATTTGTTTCCATCCATTAAAAGCTGTGTATAGCAAACTGTATATGTATGTATTTCACTTGGTATGTGAGAGGTGCGCATGAGATATATGTATTGATATTATGCATAAATAAAAGTTAGCAGACTAACAATGACAAATGCATATATTACGTTTGATGGAACAATTACAATGTGATGCAGCTATCAGTCTGTCTTATGCAAGAAACGCTTGTTGTCCAGAAAGAAACAGTCTCCGTGTCGTCTGCACCATGTCAGACACAAATGTTGCTAAAGGCCACATGGGAAAACACCATTCAGTAAAAATAATCATCTCCCTACTTAATTCGTAGATATTAGTATAAAGTAATTGAAATATAAGAGATAGCGATGCCCCACGAATTTCCGTATAATCGGTAAAACATCTTTTCAAGACGTGTTTTAGCAACACTTCTCGTTTGAAATATTGCTCTTTCTAATCCATCTTCATGTTATTTCAGTTTCTGTCCAATATTACTGGCACGAGGCACCGACCGGCTATAAAACGCTCATATTTCTTGCCAGTTCACAAATTAAGAGGATGTTTGAACATATTGATGAAGTAATAATTCGATACTGTGGTAAAAATGGATTTCAATCTTATCCGAAGTCTCTGCAATTCTCTCCAGGGTCGTTATCAATGTCCCTCAAGAAATAATATATTTTGATTGTTCTAGACCCTGACGAATCAGTTCGAGCAAATAATTTGTAATCATCCACGAGAATCCGTGTAACCAAATTACCAAATGCTTGTTAGGTGAACCTTACGGTAGCAATCCTGTTCGACATACATTACAAGAAACATGGCAAATATTTCTTTTTCCAATTCAATTAGGAGATTTATTGCGACTGTATTAGTCGTTAGCCCGCAATGACCCGCGGACATTGGATGAAGTGGGGAGACGAATTGGTAAGGAATTAGCGAATGTCTTTAACGTCGGTCAACTAGGGACATGTTCCTAGAGATGCGGTGCAAGAATGTGTATTTATATTTTGTTATTTATTAAGACGACATTTACTTTGAGCTTAGTTATTTACGGTGCATGTACCACAAACCAGGAACGGCACAGTGCATGTATTTCTTTTCAGCATTGAAAGAGTTCTACATGAACGAGTGTTCATATTTTAAAATTGATTTTAAGACCTCGTATGGTTACTGCTCCTCGTTGATAATAATAATACATATCTTTATATATAACGAATACCCAATTAATTGCATGATTTTGATGGATTGATAAGTAAATACTAGAATAAACGATGATATTAATTGGTCTTGGGAAATTAACAGTGATGGCTTAATTTATTAATAAATGTGTGAATTGTTTGTTCAAGAATTTAAGCAATGAATACGGAAAATGTCAATGTTATAGCATTACTTTGATGTATCTTTAATTAACGTTTCCCCGAATGTATTGCGGGTGGTGCTCTTATACTGGATATATTTCATATTTTATAATGTGAATGTTTCTTCCCAAAATAAGTTATTCTGTTGAGGCCAATCGAGTTCCTGTTCTTGGGTCGTATTATACTTAGTACATGTGTACCTGGATAACTTTCCGGGAATTAGAACCAAGCATGTATTTATATTTTGCCTTATTCGGAAAGATGTATTGTCATTGCCTCTTTAAAAAGCAAAATCAGTACATGCTTGTGTTCAAACATCTGAAATATGCTTATGCTTATAAATATAGATATCTTCATTTGTAATAGGAGGCCCTAAGCGTCGTTTGTATATTTAGTAAAATATTAAATTATTGGAGACGCGTTTAGTTATTATGACAGTAAAATTCGTCACGTTTTAAATATGATTCAGCGTTTTACTTTAACTACTAGTACTGGCATTCTGATGTGGCTATTTAATTTAATCCGGAATATTTAAGCTAATGTGACGTTGGAATGTGTCTAATTTTATGTCACCTTTTTAAGGTGTTTATTTCGCAAACATTCCGGTTCATTATAGCCGAGATTCCTGTGTTATGTGACACTCTGAATACATAGCCCGGAGGGGTTAGAGACCCCATCAAGGACCCAGATATCCCTCACCCATACAGACGTTACGCTTTAACGTCAACGCTCCAGCCTCTCCAACGCCAGACTGAACGCAAGCGTGTGACACAATAACATTTGTGATTATCTCCCTTTGTTGAGCAGATGTCCGCACGCGTCGATGGGATAACGAGATAGGGGTATCGCTACACACATGGGACAAAGCCAAGTCATCCTATTGTGCCGTGAACCGGCTGAACAATAGGTGCTCGCTCCGTCTCACGTTGTAATATCTAGGCTATCAGGGCGGATGGGAGACACGCTTTGCTTCAACATAATGAGAATGATTTGTTCGCGCGATACAGCATGGGATGAGTTCTATAATGAAAGAGAGAAGAATTGGGATTGGGCGATTTCGATAAATGTGTGAAAGATATTTGGAGAGCTGCTAAAGAGGAAATTATACCTTGTTTGAGACTTTAATGAGAAAGGGATGAATTGAGAGAGGATGTCAGTTAACTAGACGTCCTATTACAGCAGACGGTCATCAGATGGGCCATATGCCAGGGTTCGGGTCTGGTAGTGTATATGGTGTCCGTCCATAGCGCAGACGACATATGCGCACTGTCGCATTATAACATAGTCATGAATTTTAACATGTTACATAATGGTATAATTATCTCGCATGACAATAAAGTATTGTGGTTACCTTTAATGGTGGTCTGTTAGTGAAATACTTCCATAATATGGATTAGAGTGTAAGTAATAATATATTTTCCAGGGTTCATATTTTTTGTAAATTTAACAATGAATTTGGTTACATGATTTGTACGTGTGGTATAGAACAGATAGTTATACATTAAAGAACCACATCGTTTATATCTGTATGCAAAGCTGTTTATATTTATTTGAGATGCAAATAATTCAAAAGGTGTTGATTTGTTGTGCAAAACATTAGTTCAATTCAATCGTCAGATGCGTATTGCCTTCATGTGAATATCAAAGACATCCATACCCCATTTCATAAGTAGAAATTACGTGGGTGATTCTGTAACGCAAATCATGCAATTTACAATGTATATACCTATAACAGTTGCCATACATAATTGCAGTTGTTGTCCATTTACACCAATAAACATTTTGTTTACTATTGAAGTATAAAATATGTTTTTCTTTTAATGTATCTAATTCTTATTGACTTAAAGAACAGAAACACATTGCTTTCAAACGTAAATGTACGTATTCCTCCTCTTCCGTAGCTGCATGTACGTTGAAATTTCAGTTGAAATTATCTCAATATTAATAAGTTATTACAACTTCAATATCAATAGCATGTATGCATTCAAAACATACACATTCTATGTGTTAAATGAAGTCATTGCAATCATCCACATGTACTTCAAATTATCGGATTAGAAGTTTAAACCATGGTAGAAATTAAATCCTATATTGCAGGTATTATATTACTAGGAATAAGGAATCTATTATAAGCATAATAAGGAATCTATTATTATTGGTGTGTTTTGTTGTTTTTTTATTTTTTTTATTGGGGTTTTAAGTAGCTTTCAAGTTTCTTTCACTTATATCACGACTTGTCAGTTTAGGGCAGGAGGAAACCCGCAACATCCGTAGCGCTGA
>JAUTBT010069834.1:0-13816 GCA_032361225.1 Lepetodrilus schrolli
AAGACACCCCCCCCCCCCCCCCCCGGACCCAGGTATGATATTATCTTACATTAGGATTGCTAGTTTAAGTGAGGACCGTATATTTCCTCATTAGTTCCTGAAGGATGAGAAGAAGGTGCCGTCGTTCTGGACGTTTGAGTACTACCAGCAGTTCTTCAACGTGGACACCAGACAGGTTCTGTTCCGTATCCTGGGGTCTATGATGCCACTACCAGGTCGCAACTACCTCACCACTCACATCCGACCAAACCCTGACCTCTATGGTAATAACATATAAACAATGTAGATCAGGTGCCCCGTTTCACAACGGCCTCCTAACTGTTTAGGAGCTCCTAAACCAGTCCTAAGAGTTGTCACCTCGTAACAAGTGTTTCACGACGACGTCACAAGTTTTATCCCTTCTTAAATCGGCTTCTAACTTAGGAGGTGATAAACTGGGTGATAAAGTTAGGAGCTCCTAAATTTAGGATGTTGTTGTGAAACGGGGTGCCTGGAGCGTTTCTTTAGCGACGTCAAATATTGATGTCGGATTTGGTTAACGTTTTCCTCTTCTGCGGCAGTTCATTCATATGTGGACACGACATATTTCTAGCAGTATCTATCTCGGCATCTGGAAGCATAAAGCATTAATCGGTGCACACTTAATGTATCCTAAATTGTTTTACATAGCTGTCAATGTCAGGTTATGTATCCCTGTTCGGCGACGCTAATGTTAATGTAATATGATGCATCCATGTTCAGGGCCATTCTGGATCTGTACAACATTGGTGTTCACAACTGCAATCGCAGGCAATCTGGCTAACTACATGCAGTCTGCAAGCACTGGATACACATGGAAGTATGACTTCCACAAAGGTAATGTTTACAACGTCAATAGTGAGGAAAACCCAGTCTCTTTCTCATATTATCGTCCAGTTTTTTAAAGGAAGGTCTGCAATGATAACAAAATTGTGGATCTGTCCCCAAGTTATCAGTATTGCAGATTCTATTGCATGCCCAGATGTAAATTCATCAATATTTTTACAATTCCACTAACCATGCTAGCAGTGACTTTGTTGTATGACTATCAGATTTCCCTTCTTCTTGCAGTCACATTTGCGGCCACAGCTATTTTCAGCTACTGGTGGCTGGTGCCGGCCACACTGTTCTCCGTGCTGTGGTGGCGTGGTAGTCAGTTGCGCTACACCTTTCTGGAGCTGATCAGCGTGTACGGATACTCCCTGGCCATCTACATCCCTATCTCGGTGAGTTGTCCAAGTGAGCTCGTACTATAAAAACTGGTGGAAATCCAGACTAGTAGAAGAAGTACATATGCAGGCAAGCCATGATGTGAGTAAAAACATCTTGAAAGTGGCTTTAAACCCCAAATCAACCAACAACCAACCATGTGCTATACATAACTATCTCGGTGAGTTGTCCATGTGCTATATATACATATCTCGGTGAGACTCACTGAGTTTTCCTTGTGCTATGCATCACTCGGTGAGTACCTTCTGGCAAAATACATGACTATCTTTGTGAGTCACCCTGGTTATAGACATGACTATCTTGGTGTTCATCATAGTCTTCACTGAAAACAGACGTTGCTCTTTTTGTAAAATTGCTAAATATGCAATGCCATTTATTTTCTGTTAGGAAGTGTTATTTGGATGATAAACTTTCCTTCTATGTCTTTTGTTTTCAGATTCTTTGGACCATACAGATCAACTGGTTACAATGGACTCTGGTGATCATCGGTGCTGCTCTGTCAGGAACGGTTCTGGTCTTCACGTTCTGGCCCGCAGTCAGAGAAGACAGTAAACAGGTGATACTGTTTCCATAGCAACCCAACTATACAGATTTACATTCCAAGAAAAGTTAATAACAACAATCTGAAGAGATTCCAATTCCAGCAATGTTTTCACAGAAAGTTTTCATGTTTTTTTCTTTTCTTTTCAGATTGCTATAGTGGTGATGGCAGTGATTGTGATATTCCATGCAGCATTGGCAGCTGGTTTTGTTGTAAGTCAGTTATATATTCTAAATCTGTTGTGTAAAGTGGTACAGAATATTAAATAATTAAGTTCACATGATATGTTTAGCACAGTACAACCACCCCAACTGACTTGATAGTTATTCCATCTTGACTCGTTGACACACACCTAATAACTTTGAGGGGGCAAGTGGTAGTACAGTGGTAGAACAGTTGGACTTCGGAGCCAAAGGTTCCAGGTTCAAATCGCGCCCCGGGAGCCCGGCATCAATGTTCACGAAAGTTACCTTTCTGAAGCGATATTGATAGGATGCGATGTCTGTAGAGTGGCAATGCAGTTATCATCCGTGGTCTTGTCAGTACCAGCCGGTGCTCGTAGGTTTACTGTAACATTCAGCGCTACGGATGATGCGGGTTTCCTCCTGCCCTAAACTGACAAGTGATATAAGTGAAATTATATTGAAAGCGACTCTAAACCCCAATGTAAAAATAATACAATAAATACTACTATTTATTTCCATTCCATTTATATTTCTGTTCGGACCACTATTTCCGTGTCCAGGAAACCCGGCACCTCCCAATTTCCATATGTTGGACCGTCCCACACGATGACGTAAAGCACCAACAATATGACTTACAGCACCCATACGATGAGCTACAGAACCCATACGATGGCATAATAGCATACGAGACACAGAAATAAATTGAGATCGTATCTATTACACACAAACCCATATGTGTCTCACCAGCAGGCCCGGTCAGGCCAAGATCAGACTAATACTTCCAAGCTTTAATCTTGTCCGGCAGATTCCAGCGACCATTTGTTCCATTAGATGACCACAGCATAACAGGCGAGTGTAATGGATAATAGGTACTGCCGTGATTGATGTTGGAAACAGAGACGGCGAGCAGCACCGGCAAACACGGTGATAGTGTCTTAATCGGGACTCTCTTATCGAGTGAAGAGCACTTCTATCAATAACACCATTACTGACGTGAAAAAATATCATAAATCAATGCTACAGGCAAGAAATTAAATAACTTGAGCCCGCGTTTCATTCCCTCGAGTTCGCCCCTGTACCCCTTAATTCACTGACCAATGAACGATTAGTTATCATGCTCGGATCGCATGTAGATTACGGGCATTCGAGGGATGGTTAAACGAACCTGTGGCCGACATGTCAAATTTGTTTTGGACTCGGGGTTTCTGAGTTTGATGCTTTTCAGATGCTTTTTCGATGCTTTTTCAACCCTCGTGATATTATATCAAGTTTATTTGTATTGCTCTTGACATATATTTAGTTCTACTTTGTTATGCAATTATTTACGCCTTGATAAACCATTAGACACCGATCGAAAGCATGTGTTCGAAATACATTTTAGAATGATCTTAGCACGACAGCTATATTAATGATCTATGTCTCTGTGATTCATAACGTTGATTTGTTTTCTCAAATATTAATGAGTACTCAAAAATTATTTTTAAACACAATTCTAGCTATGGAATAATTACATACATTACTTTGGCATTTTCCCAGGACAAACAGTACTTCAGTTATCGTCCCTTATGCGTGGACTAACGGCATTATTTAGGTATTGCTATTTCACAGAAGGATGTATACAGTGGGTTTATGTCATATCATATATGGCTATGGGAAGTTATATTACTATTTATAAAACCCCGAGAAATTTACAGAAATTCTGCGGCTCAGACCTGTACTTCACGACATGGCAGTCCTGGCTAAAATCTGTACTTCATGAAATGGTCGTATGGTAGCTGGATATCGTTTCTCGAAGCTCTAGTTGTATCTACTAGAAGACAATAAACACTTGTAGCGACCTCTTATAGGTTATATACCACCAAATAATTTGAATTTGCCGCCAGAAAAGATGACCGTACCTAGGCCGGTACAGCGTAGATGGGATTTTCTGGCCCTGGATTGGTCATACATGGTAATTCCACTGTATTTGATAAGTATATTCCCCAGCCGTTTAAAAACATTCAATTTGAACTAAATGAGAACCTAATTTGTTAATTTTTGTGGTCTTTATGATGGTTGACGTTTACAGTATATATTCAGTGCGAACCAATGGTGACGTCATGTCACGAAACGTAAGCAGACTAATTGAATTGTATTTTTTCTTTGATTTCTACATGACTGAATCAGTAGTTATGCATAAATACGTTAATACTGTCGTCTATGGTATTTTATTTGGTTGTATATAACCTATACATGGCGATCGGCTCTTACGAGAGCGCTATGCTCTATTAGTAGACAAGAGAGCTTCGAGAAACAATACTCGGGTCTAAATTGAGGTCACTTACGGCTATAGTTACAATAGTAAATTGAGGAGGTCACTTCCGGTAAGAGTTACAATAATAGTAAAGCTTTACGGTAGGAATACGACCCTTTCGTAAATTGGTCCAGCTGCCCAAAGTTGATCTATGATGACCGTGACCTTATTAGAGGTCACCAGAAGATGCTGGTACATTGGAAATTACATGCATGTTTCATTGGCATTCTTCATATAGACTCGACACTTTGGTATTGCCATAACTAGCTGCCAACGCCATTATTATATTGAACAAACGCAGCCATTGCCATATATAATAGTGTGCGTGTTTATGTTGTGCAGGACGCATGCTCGATATCTGGCTCATGAACAGGTGATGGATCAACAGTCTACGTGTGATGGATTAACCATGTTTTCCATATACCAAATCTGCTTAATGTCAAACTGCGAATTTCTGCTCAATGCATCGTCATATAACTACGTTAGGCTAATAAAATGTGTCAGGTGTCAGATACTTGGCAATAAACGGCACACTTTATAAAACTATTTCGATTGAAATGTTTTACTA
This sequence comes from Lepetodrilus schrolli, assembly GCA_032361225.1. Taxonomy (NCBI): domain Eukaryota; kingdom Metazoa; phylum Mollusca; class Gastropoda; order Lepetellida; family Lepetodrilidae; genus Lepetodrilus; species Lepetodrilus schrolli. The sequence goes on from JAUTBT010069834.1 coordinate 4,836, forward strand.
CAAATGCATGCACACTACTGAAGCATAACCAATTAGGTTACCGTTTTATCAATACACATGTCAACATGACACGAATAAGTCACCATGACATATATTGACTATCATGCCATCTATATTAGGTAAATAGTGGTATTATTTGTGTACTTGCTATTAAACAGATACATATATTTTAGGTACAATTTCAAACCACTCATAAATCAATGAATGAAATAGCCACTACATGAAGTAAATGACATGCTTTCACACAAGACTATATACATGCAGTTTGATTGTGATTATGGAGTTTAACGTCGCTGCGGGAATCTTTCACCCATTTGCGACGACTATATAGTCTAAGTTATATCGGGATAGAGTAGTTGCTATATTTTCAAACGGAATTAAGACGAAATCAACATCAGCTATGCGAAATTAATTGGCTTTGTTAGGTACTTCGTTTTGTGTCGATTCAAGCAGTCTAACTTCTGGTCAACGTGCGAGGTCGGGGGACAATCGGAATAGATCGTGACCATCGTGGTATCTAAGTGACTATAATGATGTTCCGATCGTGATCAAACGTGAGTTGTGACTGAATGCTGAGCTGACTAAATAAGCCGGAAGTACTCTGGAAATCCTACCGGTGTAGTAGACTAGTAGTTAGTATCAGAATTCACGTCCACAGCCAGTCATACATAGCTATACACATTATGCTAGCCATAAAACTGAATTATTTCTAATAACATGGAAAGGTACGATTGAACGTAGAAGGTTGAGGTTATAGTCAGCTAGTCTTGCATGAGATAATTGCATCAGGTTTGCATCACATCCAGGTAATGAATGCTTGCTCCGAATTGGAACCAGTAAGTTACAGCCACACACGCATGCATACACACACACACACAAATGCATATACATGCATACATACACACACATGCATACATACACACATACACGCACATGCATACATACACACACATGCATACATACACACATATGTATACATACACACACGCGCACACACACACACACACACACACACACACACCAATGCCGTCATATTTACTATCAATTAGTATCAACGCCATTTTCCCATTACGATATAACTGGTTTACTCGACCTTTATATGAAGGAATCCAAATATACTCGGCTGTGGTACTCGTAATCTTCAAATGACTTTCTAAAGTCTAGCAGACCCTCTGTTGCATAATATTCTTATCGTCAGTTCATTATAATACTCTGATAAATGAAGTCACCAGTACCCATGCATTACTACACAACGCAAGATACTGTTTTATCCGCTTACTGACGAGACCCACGGGTCTTGACGGAATCCCCATAGGTGATCACATAATGCCAGTTTAATTCCGTTTGTATCGATGCCTGCACTGATGTATCTATGCATACTTCCTTGTTAGATTTAATCTGGTGCGCCCTGACTGATGATATACACCCCTATGATTCTGGCAGCGATACCAGGCACATCAACAGACGCTGTTAACGTGCCTTGGGCGTTATATCAGGCACGGCAGCATAACGGAAATCTATGGCACGAGTCTTGACGTCTTCCTCCAGAGAATAACAAGTTGCCGATGTTTTTTTTTTTTTATCTAACACTAGCGGACATATTGATAATGGTCTGTGACGAAATAACGAGAATTAGTCTTGACATATGCGTGTACGACAAGCAGAACCAGTCGTAGCGTCAGAAGGATGGATTGAGCAGATATCAGCGAATGGAGCGCGAACCGATTCCTGTCTGTATAGAATCTGCATTGCCATTGAGATGGTGAAGACTCCAGACCTGCGTTTTACAAAAGGGTCGTACGGGTAATCAGAATCTAGAGGTATACGTCATGTCCCGCTATAGGAAAAGCTATAGATGGTGTACGGCCTGATTTATGCCAGGACTACAGTACGAACCTTTCCGGAAAGGCAGGCCTGCTGGGTAGTGTTTTTATATTTGCATTCAACTGTACCTTTACGGTTTACAGAAATGTGACTTCACTCTCGTAAATTGCCAACTAAATCCGATTGCTAGCATTCACGGACTATTATTCCATTCAACGTTAGAGGTTCTTTAGGGAATTCCACGAAGCCATTAAAAACTATAAAACGAGACACTACAATGCTGTCGAGGAGAGACAAGGGGTAAATGACTTCGGGTTACGTCTGGAACTCGTGAAAGCGCGAGCTGTTTGAACAGTGCCTAAAATACGTACATTTATATATCCATATTGACATTCTCTGGCCCCAGGAGATGAACGTTGCACTTAGGTTTAAAGGGTAATATGAGCTATTGGCTTTAATGTTGCCTTTGAAATTGGGTGAACGCACAAGAACAACATTACATCAGACAGCAACATAATGCTGTTTTTTTTTTTTTATATATCAACACAGGTGGACACTGTATCTATAGATACACATGCACAACAATGTTGACTATTAATACATGTATATGTGTATATTTCGGACAATACTGAATGTGTATATTTCGGACAATACATGTAAATGTGTATATTTCGGACAATACATGTATATGTGTATATTTCGGACAATACATGTATGTGTGTATTTCGGACAATGGATCACATTTGATTTCCGACCTGAACCTATACATGTGCCCGATTTCTTGAAACTTTAGTGACTTGGATTTTTTTACTCAACTTTGAGAAAGCTTAGCAATTTGCATTTCTCGAATAAACTCAGTTCCATTTGTTAACTGAAAACGACATGCCAGGGAAAAAGTTACAAAATGAGTTTTTTATAACTCAACTGAGTCTTTTCTCTCTCGAGAAATCTAGACCTGGAGTGGCAGCAAATACATCCGAAGTCATGTAAATAATACGGTCTAGCATTTCAAATATAATCTACTGTTAATAATACGTATTAACAAATCCTTAATAGATATGTACACTAATGCGTATTGTAACAATTTGTAATTTTCGAAAAATCCAATGCGGCCAGATGCTGTAATTGTCTTCTGAAAGGCAAAATAAGAGTTACATTGTCGGTGGGCGTGAACAATGCCACCACACGTGATTTACAGTCATCTCTTACAATGTTCATTACATTTAATAGATTCAGCTATTACAATGTTCATTACATTTCATAGATTCAGCTATTACATTGTTCAGTCCATCGCAAATTAGTCTTGACCATTCCGTCTGAAAACACGCTGAATTCCAGACACAATGTTACCATAGGAAGCACTGACGAGTCATTAATATCGACAGAGATAAACTCTAGGTGTAACATTAAGCCGCCTAAACAGAATTACCTCATCTGTGTGATATTACACTGTCGGACGTTTCAACGGGGATATATATCTGCCAGTGATTTCTGCCTGCAATCACAGAGCCCCATGGTTGACTTTGCTGGCCTGGCCCATTAATAACAGACCAGTCTGGGTCTCGCGGTTCGATTAATAGGGTAGCCACTGACTGTAAGTGATGTCGTAATGAATCACATACGTTTACACCGGTATAAGCTCATCTGCTGAAGCAGAAATTGGATAGAACATCAGAAAAATATTCCAAGAATAATTGGGTTTGCCGACTTCATAAAAAAAAATACTACACTATGGCAGCTGCGTGGCGAGATGGATGTTATTTATTTCTATTAGGGTTAAAAGTCGCTTCTAAGATTATTGCGACAGGCACAGATTATATGTGCCATGAACTCATTTGCTGAAGTTCGCAAGAGCGATGAAAAATCTATAACATTTAATCCAGGTTGAATTTTGAGCCATCGAGCATTATAATATCAGACCTTAAAATATGATCACCAACATGATCAAATATTGTTCCGTTCAGTTAACCCGACAATAACAGTTAAGCTGCGCTCACACCGCGCCCGACAACGGCAACGATAACGAGAAAAACATCGACGTCGTTTTGACAGTGGCTACTCTCAACCAATGAAATTATGGCACACCACTCAACCAATCAAATCTCTAGAATCACCGCATATTTTGGATAATACATTTTGTGCTTGTAACGATTTGTTTCAACAATCTCGTTATCGCTATCGTTCTCGTGGTCGGTGTGCTACGTCTTTACCCGCCATTTCTGCCATCCGCCACCTCAGCAGGATTGTTAAATACATGCGATTTGCTTTCACCATTTGAGATAATTGCTAGTCTAGCATATTACTGAATACCAAATACAACTGTGGTAATTGGTATCCTATCTCGATATTATTAAAACATGCATGCCCTAATTTACAAGACAAATGCCAAAGTGCCTGGGGCCCGTTCCACAGAACAATCGTAGCACTACGAGAGTCGTACCTCCTGTACGTTAGCATGGAGTTGCGAACGAGTTACGACTCTCGTAGCGCTACGATTGTTCTGTGGAACGGGCCCAGAACACTTGTATCTACAATTGAAAAACACTTTATAAGATATCCACCGGCTGGTGGTGCTAGCTCACTAGAATGTCGCAGTTAGAAAATGGATACCCCACCCAGGTACTTTATAACGACTCACAGCCTATCAGTCCTTGCTTTACCCCGTTCATAATATTTAACCCCACGCAGGGGAACAACCCGTGCCAACTGTTATTCTTTTTGTTTTGTATGACCCGGTCCCGATATTACGAACCTTTGAGTACGATTTAATATTCAACTCCAAGTTTTATTCACAAATCTCCATATACAATTTGAGCTTGAGTATATATGAAATCGTACTCAAAAAGTTTCTTAATCTCGGGGCCCAGTCGAGGATCGAATAACGAACCCATAGCTTCCCTAGAGGTATACATATTTTATATCTATATAGATCTAATAGGAAAGTCATTTATTTAATAACAAATAATAATATAAAAGAGACATACTACCAGTCTAGGTCAATCTATATATATATATATATATATATAGTATAATAAGGGAGGACACTTGATGCTCCCTCAACACTCGACTGCAATTTTAAATGTGAATACCTATTTTATTTTCAAACTCTATAGGTATCCTATAGTACCACTAAATATCTCTGAATTAAATCGCATCTCTGATATCCCTGAACGAAGTTATTGAAATTTTCAGAGAACGACAATGAATCATTATAGTTGCGTAGACGGAAATTCAAGGACCCGAAGTACGTCTTCTCTTCTGATTGGTTAAAAATAAATAGTAAATATTCTTGCGGGAAATGCAAAGCATTGCTGTCTGCTAGACATCGTATTTTGAATAAACTGTTTCACGTGCACTATCAAAATACAATGTCTAGCTTTGAATTTTCCGTGTTTCCTGATATCATATATAATTAAAGTTTAATGTGTTTTTTTTAGTTTAAATAAATGACTTTATTAGTAGATCTATATAGATTTATAAACTATTTAATTTTTACTATTCTATCACCGAATCGTCGTGAGCTATCCGGGCCGACGCTCTAACCACTACCCTCGTTGAACAAACATCACTGAAATTATCTATCGCTTGGCACGAGTTATTTAATACGATTTATACATATATCATAAACTGGTTTTGACATTTAAAAACTACACTACACTCGAAATAGTCAGGAGACTGAGCCCCAAAGTACTGTCTATGCACGCTACACTGCCGTATTGAGCTATCACGTAGCATTGTACGCTACACTGCCGTATTGAGCTATCACGTAAAATTGTACGCTACACTGCCGTATTGAGCTATCACGTGTCTATGTACGCTACACTGCCGTATTGAGCTATCACGTAGCATTGTACGCCACACTGCCGTATTGATATATCACGTAGCATTGTACGCTACACTGCCGTATTGATATATCACGTAGCATTGTACGCTACACTGTCGTATTGAGCTATCACGTAGCATTGTACGCTACACTGCCGTATTGAGCTATCACGTAGCATTATGTCTACCGTATCCTCAATGGTAATTATTTTGTACATACATTCGCTTCTGTTTCTGATTTATTTTGGTCTCCACGTTACGTTTCACGGTAGTTTCTAATCGACAGTTAAATATGCAATGATAACGTTTTCACTGCCCAGGTGATCATTTTAACATGCTCTCTGGACGTTAACCTGATCCATGAACTCTCTAGAGACGCCGTGTCATATAAACTAAATAAATATGTGACATTTCTCTTACGATTTCGAACGCGAGTTGTTTGATCAGGCATTACTGGACATATTGATAAATGATTTATGACATGTTGTCTGATATTCCGTATTAAATACAATGCTATCACAGACAACGTCGCGGTATTGACCGAGATTCCAGCCACCGTATGATCCATGAATGTATTGCTTATATATGTATAAAAGGTCGACATTCAAAGTACAGTGCTTCGGTAATATATAATATAAGTGGATGTTTCCATCTTGGTACTGTCTAATTTCATAACTTCTTCCAATTGGAAAAACGAGTGCTTGCAAGCACAATACAAATGTCATGTCATACTTGCGTGAACCATCATATATAAACGGACTCGAACAGAATGTCGACTGTGGTAATTAAGCCTATGGAAGGTATTATTCGTGATAATATGTAATATATAGACCAATATCTGCAAGAATTCACTACCAACCAACCACTATTTTTGTTTCTCTGTCTAACCTTCCAGATGTATCCAAAGAAAGTATGTATACGAGCAACCTTCTAGTTTTTATATTTCCATTGATATTATGACACGCTTAGTACGGCACTGGCACTCTGTTGCACGTGGTATTATTATACATGGCAATTGGGGCGTGCTAGGAATGTAATGCATGGCTTATCTATGCTAGAGTAGTTACATGTCAGAATATTACGGGATGCAATTGTCAACCATTTAAGACACTAGCGTGTAGCTTGGCCCTGTCAATCAATCAAATCAGCGTCCCCCCCAAGCGTGTCACTGAGAATGCATGATTTGCACGTGCGTTTCTACCAAAAGCGTCCTGCAAAGTCAAATTTTTTTACAGATAAGTATTTTGTAGCCCATGGCGTATTTATGGCCTAGTATTACCCATGCTACTCAAACATACATAAGTAATATTGACACTACCCGGCTGTAAACACGGCCTAAGTATTCTGTAGTATTGGCAGACAAATATTATGTAGTCGATCTGTTCACACTGATATAATGGCAGACACATATTTTGTAGTAGATCTGTTCTGATATATATTTTGGACAAGTATAATTTAGTCAGTCTCTTTTGATATATTGGCAGACAAGTATTTTGTAGCCGGTCTGTTCTGATATATTAACATACAATGGATGCTACTTGTTTCTGTAATAACTTGCGGTTGATCTATTATTTTCTAATGTTTGTAAGCATAATCTTGCAATAATCAGTACAGCGATTCAAAACAAAACATCACTTCATACATAAAATCGCTCCGTCAAAATAAATGAGATACTGAAATCTATAATAAATTACACCATTTTCAACCCATCATTGGATTTACACCGTTGTCGCGGGTATATTGTCGCCAGGACGAGACTGTCCTGCGACGATTCCGCATCGGTCATACCTTTTTTCACCCACTCTTACATTTTAAAGGGCGTTGGGTGTGACGAGAACCTCACGGTCAAGCAGCACCTTTTGCTTGACTGTGTGGACTTTTCAACTCAGTATGCCTGGTTTTACACCTCCTCAAACATCTCTTCACCCAGGTTCCTGGGCATCTCATCATATCGTTTACAAAATAAATTGGTCTGTATCATAAGTTTTAATCTTTCACCATTGCATACTTAATTCTATTGTATTCACACTATCATTCCATGTGTTCAATCATATACATAACTTTTAATCAAACCTTTTTTTGGCATGTCTTTCATGCTGCGTTTCACTTTAACCCATTCATATTGCATAATTAATTAATTCATCGTCACGTATGGGTGAAAGGTTCCCGCTGTGAATATATAACAGTAATTCACTCACTCACTTGCAATAATCGAGCTGTGCCATGCCAATATTTACAGCACTAGCCTGTAGTGGCAGCAATAATTATAACCTTTGTTTTTTAATAAGTTCTCAATTGGTAGAGTTTGCAACTTTAATCACACGGAAACATACAGTGATGCTTTTGAATGGGGACACATTATTATTCCATGAAAAATACGTCACCTTGCATGTATAAAGTTAATGTAAGTAAATTAATAAAGAAGAATCGTCGGAAGACTCGATAATTTTTATTTATAACATATTTTCCCACAGAAATATTAGTAAGGCAGAAAATAATACACGTGCCTGGCTCCCAATATGTTTGACGCTGACTATATAGAAAGTTTGTTTTATACATTACAGCTATGACATATTACAACGATCTAACCAGGCCCTAGTGCATAGATGTGCGTATGAATTATTCCACACCATTTAGCATCAACATATTTACTATAGCACAGATCCGACATATGGAAATTACAGTCCGGTAGCACGCGAACATTGACCCTAGTTAAAGTGCACTGATATTTCTAGCAACAGCTAATCGAGTACCTTTCATATATAGCGCATTAAACGTGTTAATTACAGATTCATAATGCAGTATATTTACTTTGAATCATTTATAGATATGTGTGTTCTATTATTAATACTATATTTTATTGCTTGACATGTAGAATGTTGGTTGGTATTTCTATCCATCGTTTGTAAGATTGATATGCGTTGATACGATAATATATTATAAGTTGAGGACAGTGAAATATATCAAACAAGTGAATCTAGTTTCTGAAGTATCATTTTTCCTGTACGTCAACTTTATCAAACCTACATGCATGGATACAATTATTATGTACATGTTATTGATGAACTCTACAAACATATAAAATATTATCCATTACTTAACACTGCACGTGACCAGTTTACAACAGCATAACGAGTACTACGAGCTCCGAAAGAAACTCGTTCATAATTGAAGGCATTTTACCATTCACGGATGGGATATCTTATTGAATACATGCCAATCTCAGATTGAACTATGCAAACTCTTGTGTCGTGGTGGTTGGTGGTGGTGGGGTTTACTGCTTTGACAGTCGCCTTCCAGCTTAGCTGATTTCGGCAGACTGGTCCCTCCTTGGG
>JAUTBT010069845.1:0-13816 GCA_032361225.1 Lepetodrilus schrolli
ATAATAAAGTGTACTCGTCGTATAAACCGGACTTCTCGTTCTCAGATTCCAGGCAGAGAGAAACAACATTACCTAAAATATAGCAGTATTAAGACTGTTATAGCGTCACGGAATGGATTCAATAACTACATTGTATTTATATATTTACCTCACGAAATATATTGGAATCCGATTATTCAAACAGTGGCTAATGCCAGATACGTATTTATTTAGGTCTGCTGCGATGCAACGAAAAATGTAACAACTTCGAAAAATGTAACCAAAAATTGGAATTGGGTTGCACCAAGCTCTTGTAGGCTATCTGAATAAGATACAACTATTGTAATGGCAGTTGTATGTCCCTACAACTATTTTAGCCTACAAGGGCGTCGTGCAACGGGACCCGGATGACAATAAACGCCAGGCAAAGGTGTTAAACCAATCAAAGGTTGAAAGTAGTGTCGTTTATTAGGGACATTGATGTTATGACATTAGAAAGCGAAATGTTTAATGCCTTCTAATTTTCATTAAATGATTAACTGCAAGTGTTTTATACGTTCAATGGGGCATAGACTAATATGAACACAATATAACCGATGTGCAAAATGTTTGAATCCACGACATTGCAAGTTGAAAATTGGCAATAACCCGTAAATGATATTTGTTTAATAAAGTTTATATAAAGTTTAATAAAGCTTTCTTAAATTGAATCGTCGTTCAGAAGCCCCCCCCCCTCTCTCTCTCTCTCTCTCTCTCTCTCTCTCTGTATATTGTGCACACCGCCAATATTACATATCGAAAGTGCAATCACTCAAGATAACGTGAGATCTTCATGCGCACAAATGATCCGCGTTCGGTAAATCCTCGAAGCTATATGAGACCAGACACAAGGTGGTATTGGCCATGAACTCCGGGAACTTCTAGGACCTAGGACACTGATGCATAGTCCCCGGTGTCTTCAGAAACAACCCGACGTGATGGACATTCTCTAGTAACAACGCCATCATCTCCATCGGAAACGGAGAGGTAACCTGCTGCATGGCGTATGCTGTGCAACGAAAGCACACGGTCTGCGAGAGTCTGCGAGACTGCACGACCCCAGCTGCTGTCTACCAGGGAATAAGACGGTATAAGCAGCAGACGATTTTCTAACGTAGCTTAGAAGTCACGTGCATGCATACCGTAAAAGGGTGCAGCCCAGGCTGAGCTACATCAGACCTGGGAAGTATCTGGTTTCAGAACGGAGCCCAGCTTACTTACTGAGACTGCGCAGTGAAGACTCCCTGTTATTCCGGCAGACTTCATCCCAAGTCTTTTTGGGAGCAAATTGTTATCGTGTGATTGCGGGTAAAAGACTACAAAGCCAAAATGGTGAGTGGCTAACTAACATTTTGCATCGTTTAACCTCTGATTATTTCATAGTGCCTCGTTGTACAGAGATTGTTTACAGAACATACAGAAACACATGGAATGACATGGGAGGCCAACCGTTTCCTCATACGCAAAATGTCGAGAGATTTTCCCAAGCCAATACCTTCTTTAATACCACTGTTAGATCAGAGCACCTGTACTGACGTCAGGTTGTTTGATGCGTTGTACTGGATATTGTTAGCCATATGTACACATTCACTGGGATACAGCCATCAGGAACTCTACTAGTGCATGATCCTTCACGTCCGTGCCCACCTTATGGGTATCGCCACACGTGAAATACATTTACGATAACCAGCAACATACGTATTCAATAAGGACAACCATGTATCAATGTTTCTTGTTTAATGATACTACAATATTGCCCACTGGTGTTTGATAGTCAACTGTGTAAGGAAAGTATGTTCGAGTTTAATGGTAATATAGATCTAATATATCCGTTATATCAAGTGGATGGATCTAATATAAGATACATATATTTTTACACCACGTAATTTATTTCTGGAAAGCGAAGCATTCTGGAATTTAAATTGCTATGTCATCTCGAAGTGTGATTTGTGGCCTCGTCCAAATATAGTTCCAGTAGTCGTTCAAAGAACGCAGTGAACGCTCATTAGTTATATGCTACAGGAGACTGGAACCAGGTTTTAGCAAACTGTAGACTATTAATAGCTTCTATAAGATATTTATAAACATAGGCCTGCTAACCTGTGAAGCTTTGGTGTATTTTTAGAAACGCTTAAGTTGAACCTTCGGGATGAGTGCCTTTACTGTTTGGAAATGATCACAGAGAGAAATCTTTTTTTTATAGACATCCTAGATTCTGTTGGATAATTCGTAGTTTGACATCGCCCACTACAGGCTATCATCCAGTGTCCATCACTACGAATCATATACATGCAATATGCATCAACTGACAAAGTAGGAACCTACGTTATTTTTGTATTGTAAATGAAATGTAATTATTGGCTTAAGTATACAGTATTAGTGATTAAGATCAATGAAGATTTACATCTGTTCATAATAAAACCCCATTCACTTGTAATGGTACTAGTTCTAAAGTTGTTGTGTTACTAGGCTAAATCTACTACAATTAGTGACGTGTGTGGCCATGTGGCGTAACGAAAGTAACAAGATCTAGACATACATCTGACTACAGGTATACGCTACGTACGTTTAAGTGCATTTGTGACAGAGTAACAACACGTATCTATATATACTAGTATTACTACGTGCATCGAAACACACACATTTTATTTCTTTTATTTATTTTCTTTAATTTGTTTCAGAGCGTGTTCCAAGTCACAGAAAAGCAGTTTAGTGGTGAGTCGATTTCCTTGGGTTAGTTTTCATAAATTAACAACACTCTGTTTTAAATCAATCTATTTTTTGTTTGTTGAGAATCCTGTTTCTCAACGCGATGGCAGCTCTGGCAGTTTTCATTAAAAAAAATCAATCTTCGTACACTGTGGGAATACACTACACTGTTGTTAATAAAACTACTATTAATATACAATAAGCTATACCAATCAATGTTGTGCCTTCACATCTAGGCCACCCCGAAAGACACCATACTAGTCTCAAGACTGGGGATAGATACACGCTGACAGTCATGCTTACCGCGAGCTGTTTATTGACTACAGGTTGTCCTTACTAGATAGCACAACAGACTGGCAACATTCTCTGCTGGGGAATCTTCCAGAATGAGCGACGTGTGGAGCTAGGTATTCCAAGCAGATTACTAACAGTACTATGCCAGCTTGCAGCGCCAGAGATAGGTGCCGGTAGACGGTACCTCCTCAGCTGATATCGCACAGGCTTCCTGCAATACGGAAAGGGCAGGAGTTCATGCCTTGGGGATTAATGTGACGCATGTGCATGTAATCCACTGGTTGAACCCAGTTGTTTTAGGAAAATGTAATCCAATTATCTTAATTTGTTCTGGCACGGCTGTAGGTAGAAACAAAAGAACGTCTATATATATATATAGGAGCTAACCATGTTCATTACGTAATATGTTATCAATTCAAGCAGGAAATGTGATTACGTTGATATTTAGAGGAAATTATGATGAAGAAAAGTCCAGATATTACCATTGTCAACTAACAGCAATCTACTTTAATGGTACATTAAAACACGATGATTATTATTTGTTTTTAATTTTTAATTCTTCCTGAAATAACATTTGAACATTCCTGTTGTCGAATCATACTTGGCACGGTCGCAACATGGGATGTCTGGACTACGATTACAAATATTTAGTACGGAAATCGGTTAACCGGATATCGTTAGCATGTGTTTGGTAGAATGACATTTGCCACTGATAATGATGTAAACAGACTGGAATTAAAGCGGCCCTCTGCTATCGGTCAGGGTAATATTAAATATGTGTAAACTCGAAAATACGTCTATATACATGCATAGGTCCATCCGGAAGTGAACGTTCAAACCCTCTTTATATCATGTTTAGTATATAATTGGGTGGGTGAATGACTGAGTTGTCTGACTAAATGCAGTTTCTTGATATAATGAAGTGTGCAACTATATCACATTAAAATAATTCAAGATTGGAGGAGGGAGGATGTCAAGGGAACAGGATATTTAATGGATACTGGCTTAATTTGTTATGGTTTCTCACCATTACGCCACAAATGCTCTGGAGAAGTGATTACGTTTGACACAACAGTGGGATGCTTTGAGCTGGGAGGGTAGCATGGTATTAATTAGCCGTATCAAAGGCAGTGGTTCGTGCCACTGGACATATCATTGCAACAGTGCAACCTGACACCTCACCTGGCTGGTGGGGCGTTACCTATTAAATTGTGTCGAATCAGCTGCTGTGTTTTGGCTAGAGCAATAATCTATGGTGATAGGCAGAATTGCATACATTTACATAAATTTATGTTAACACTTCCCAATGTCGCAGTTTGAACCAACATATGAGTATGCATCTATAGGTACAACACCTTGACCTTCTTATATATGATTACACCCGAGGTTGTAGATCGTAAATACCTAGATGGATTATTTAATAGATGGATTATATAAAGTCATATTTCATTATAACTGTAGGTAAAACAAAGGCTGGTGTGGATTCGTGTTTTGAAACTGGACTTTACCGTAAATTTCGAGAAAACATATTTATCATATTCAAACAGTGTAATGATTACTATTCCTTGTGGAACAATCACAACTGAGTATCCCGCGTTTCCAGCACATGAAAGGGAAACGTCAGTTATATAATGTATTACATAGCACATGTCGTCTCTTGTTTTGTTTTACTGGAGTCTGTATCTCATTGAATTACTACATACATTAAACTACCGGTAGTAGACAGTAGGCCACAGTATTCGCAATATCAACAGGCATTACGAACATATTGTTTAACGTTTTAATTCTCCTTCTGTAATAATACATGGTTAAGCCAGAATGACACATTTCAATTTATTTTGGTGTCTCTACAGATTGGATAAGATGTTGGTGGCGTTAACCTAAGCATCGAGGTCGCAGATTCTTGTTCTTTGTACCAGTTTTTACATGATTACAAGGTAGAATAGATTTAATTTGCGAAACATCCTTGGGTTGATATTACTGTGATGTTCTTACCCTTATATCAAGGTCACTTCAGATCACATTCCAGAAGAATGCTGTCTCAATGCTGTGGTGTAGTGTGTAGAATGATTCAGATATTTTTAGAATAAGTAAATATATTAGTTCCATCATTTTAGTATGTTCCATTTAAACATTGAAATTTGTATGTTATATGGTCCATGGTTCATTAATACCAAATATAGTAAACGTCGTAACTCTTTGACAACTATTGCTTCAACCTTAACCTTATACTGCACTATGGGTAAGGTCAAGGTAATCTTAGTACTCCATTTAGTACCCGGGACATCGACACGGTTATTAACGTTACTATGTAATTAAATTTTGGATATGTTGTATGCTAAAAATATACCCTATATGGTACGTTGTAAGATCTACCGTCACTTCAGTAGCTGTTGTTGTTTGTGATTTACTGCATTCCCTGTGTCAATTGACATACTCTAGTACATGTTCTGTGCTGACTACGCGTTGTGTTATTCATACTGGAACCGTGCCAGAACGGATACCGAGATTGGTGGAAAGAGATATGCTATCTGTACGAATACTGCGAAGTATACAGCAGATACACTCCCCTGGCTAAATGAAGCGGGTCATTCGGCTAATGGAGGTTTTCCAAGGTTCAGTTTACGAAACGTAGACCGTCGCATGTACATTCCATAGCTACCAGCATCATGTTATAAATATTGATGCGAGAGGGCCTCTTTTGGTGTGTGTATTTCATATGTAGGAACACAAGCTAGCTAGTTCTTATTATTACAGCTACAGGAATTACGTTCTTCTGTTATATCTGTATTTGTAAGCTACAGTACTTGGGAATGAAAGAGAATTTTGTACCAACCTATTTGAATTAGTCTTTTAGAAATTTAAAATTATCACAGTTTGGCCACTGCTATTTTCTAAATGAACATTTTATACTATATGGTCAAAGTTTATTACCACTGCGAATGTGTCTGTGTACTTATGAGCAGTACAGTAGGTAGGTAGGTCGTGTGTCACAGAAGGTTCACACAGACCGGTAGTCGAATCCCACCACTCTTATCTGCTGTGTGAATTATTATGAAAAATGACCGTATGATGATTTATCGGTTATCTGACTATATTTATGCTATTTACCGATTAATAGTTAGTACATATACGATAGTTCGTATATATTTACTTAGATATGTCAGTCTGTATTTCACAGCCTTGCCTTTTGTTTTGTAAATTAGGATATGACATGCCCTGCAAACACACAACGATATATAACGTTATTACAACGTTGTAATAACGTTATAACGTTGACACAACGTTTTAATAACGTTATATAACGTTGTGTGTTTGCCGGGTGACTACCTTCCCAAATACTCCCAATTCGCACCATGCACAATGAACAATGAATGGGTCCGCATATGTTATTACTACTGCCGTTTACATTGCCCAAAGGTACCGTCAATAGTAGGAGGCTCTTCAGAAGAGATGCTACCATCTGGATATCCTTGGAAATACAAAAAAAAACCTCTCTTCTCGCAATGTGTACGCTTTCCGAGGTAGATACGAACCTGTTGGTGATAATAGCTATCAGTGCTTCCTCTTGTTGGTAATCCGACGCTGGTGCGCGCATGTGCATACGATGCAAACCAGGTGTTGACTGCTGGGGGTGTTCTAGATGCATTGGCACCATGACCTGGGGGTAGTCCCAGGATCTTCCATGACATTCCTGGATTGCAGTGCAAGTTGACACCGAGGATCTTATATGGAGGATGTTTGGCAAGGATTTCTGACAAATTTGGAGACGGGACCTTTATTACTATCATTAGAAGCGCGATGGACACGATGCTACCTTGGCAATATGTAATTCAATGTGTACACCATGTACTAAAGAAATCTCTCATTATTTATGATGTTATTACTAGAAAATGCACGTTGTCTGTAATCTACTGGTAAATATATTTTGAAAATTAATATTACCTTATCACAGCCATATTCCTGTTGATAGAACGGGAAACTCATATATGGTATGCGTATTGACTGATAACTGGAATGTTCTAGAAATTCCATAAACTAATACAAATGTATGCACACGCAACACACACACACACACACACACACACACACACACATGCACACACACATGCACACACATACACGCATGTACACACACAGACACACACACACACACCCATACACACATACACACACACATACACACGCATGCACACACACAGACACACACACACACACACACACACACACACATACACACGCATTCACTAATCAAATATTCCTAATTTTCTCAAGTGATAGACAAAGACCCTCTTTCCTAGGAAGCAACGGTTATGCAAGTAACAGTAATAGCACCTGAGCTTTAGATCAGTAGTAAGTAGGTATCCGTTACACTTCCTCAATCATCCGATTCCTATATGATCTGGGATATGTTCTACTCTCACACACATGCAAGTCGTTCAATGCATATCTATTTTTAGTCTGATCACGGAAATAGCCGAACAATCCGATGTTGCCATTTGATCTACAGAGTACGACCTCGATGCTCTCCATATGGTTACTCGGAGATGCGTTCAAGACGTTTATCCGTTCCCATTACGCTTAGTAACAGTTTATAGACGGGTGGTCAGTCTTGATTATCGCTCGCTAGTGGGAATTAATAAACCTGGCCGCATTAATTTAATAAAATGCCGTATAGCACACGATATACTATCCAATACCGGTGTACCAAGCATACGCACAAACTTTTCATATCAGACTCATGCCCTCCAGAAATATCACGGACCTGCATAAATCTTACTGACTGCATCATCAACTTACTGACTGCATCATCAACTTACTGACTGCATCATCAACCATGTATTGATGGCCATGGTTGTTGTCTATTAAACTTCAATTATGAATAGTTCCTATGCACAGAAAGCTATCAATAAATGGTTTTGAAGATCCTTCTAAGAACTGTTTGATGTTGTACATGCTGGTTTATCTAGTAAAGCCTTTAGTAACGAATAACACTGCGCTGTTCTAGAGAATGGCGCCAATCACTTCAGACCATATTTGGTCAGGAACATCTAGGTGATGTGACAATACAATCGGCTGAATCTGCAGCTAAAACAATACATTGTATGTACATAACGAGTTTTTAATGATGCAAGGGTAAAGCATATAGTTTTAAAGTGGTGCTCCAATACTCACATTGCTCATAAGTCTGCTGTTCTGGCATTTGCTATTTTCTTTCAGCTCTGAGTCACAGCCAAACTATTCATGACAAAGAACATTGGAGATCTAATGTACATCTTCATTATTTTTATTTTATGGTATTATATTGAAAAATATTAATAACTGCAATATATACTGAATAATACTGCATAATAGTTAGTTCATTGTTAACTTGGTAATATACATTAATGTATAGTATTGTAAGACATACTCAGATTTCATATGACGATGGAACACAATTACTGGCTAGTGTTTATTGCTTTTCTTACTGAGCGTGCTATACTACAGTGTTGCTATTTTATCGCTCTATATATAGTCTTATACAGCCATATCACAACATTTTATCACGAGAACGGAACAATTATTCTACTGTCGAAACGATTAACGAAAAGTAATGATTTATGTAAACATTTATGATTTAAGTAAGCAATCTTGTTTAAGAGAACATATATACAGCGCCCCTGAGCTTTATCGATAATTATTATTAATATTTTTATTATTGCTATTGTTATTAGTATAATGCTATCGTATTTAGCATTACATAAGCGCTTCAAAACACTATATGTGCAATACGTTTTACGGATACCCCCAGAACAATGGTATATGTTCGTTTGCGCAAAAATGGTCACGAATGTCGATATTTTTCCGAAATACCGGTACGCGAACACAGTTGATTTGCCATGTTCTTGTTTTTTTTCAGATGCTCACCAGACTTTCTCACTGTTTGACAAGAAGGGTCTTGGAAAGGTTCAAACAAAAGACATCGGCAGTGTTTTCAAGAGTTTGGGTTTAAGTGTAGATGAATCCAAGCTGAAGTCCTGGACGGATGATGTTGACGAGGAAGGTAGGGGTCTGATTGATTTTGCCGAGACAAACATACCATGAGTGGGTCTAAGGGGCGAAAAGGGGGTAGGTGGATCGGCTCATGACAAGTTAACACTTAAAATAGGATAAATAGGAAAGAAATGCGTATATTAAGAAAGACTTCATACTTCAGTACACGTTTGTGTGTGTGTGTGTGTGCGCGCGTGTGTGTGTGTGCCGTGTGTGTGTGTGTGTGTGTGCGTGTGTGTGTGTGTTAATCCAGATGGGATTAAAAAAAGATAGGACTAACGACAATCAAAGAATGTGTTTTACCTTTATGGAGATCCGAGCAGAAATATTTGTAGTAGTTATCGTTACAGACAAAGAAACTATTCTTTTTCTCTCGTTTTCTAGCCACTGGTAACATAGATTTCGACCAGTTCAAAATCATCTTTGAGGTGAAATTGAGAGAAGATGAGGATGAGAGAGAACTGAAGAATGCTTTCCGTGTATTAGACAAGAACCATCAAGGCACCATTGGAGTTAATGACCTCAGGTGGATTTTGAAGAGCTTGGACGATGACTTAACAGAAGCAGAAATTGATGCCATGATTCAAGAAACAGACACAGATGGAAGTGGAACAGTGGATTATGAAGGTAGAGGTTTTCGTCATCGTGGTGGCTGATATTTCTGTTTAAATATTAGTTTGTTCCATTAGCGTATTTCGTTCCCTAGAATTACGTTTTTTCAAGACTATACTATTTCGGTCATGTCATGTCAGAAGTCGAGACTATCGTGATGACGACGATGACGATGGTAATAATGACACTAACGGTGATAACGATGACGATGATGACGATGACGACGACATAACTAGTATGCTTGGAAGAAGTCTTACAGGGAACAAATTCTACATATTATGGAACTAAATACCACATCACTAGTACATCATTATTAAAGGCATACAATCACGGATTTGTTTACATGTTTCATGGTCAAACGTATTTCTACCTGAAAGTATGTACATTTGATGTCTTTGCCCAAGTATATTGGGAAACCAGCTACATATTCCGCATATCCCACTTTTTTTTCAATATTTCATATTGTATTATTTTAAATATTTGTAGTTTATGTTGCTTTAATGGTAACAGTGGTCGTGAAAGGTTATTTTAACCGTGTTAAATTATTATAGTTACCCCCTTTAGTATATTAGACCATAGAAAATTGAGATATTTCAGTACATCACCAACTGTTTATTCGGGTTTTACCGGAAATATATACTGCAATTGAATTTTACCTATCCTACAGCGGTGAACAGATATTTGGAGATACAAACGCGATTACATGTATGCAAAGTGCATGTACTTTGCATTTTTAACTCCAATTTGGACCAAAACGACAACTTAATCTGTGATTGTATACCTATAAGTCATTGAACTGAGAACCCTAATTAGAGGCAGCTAAATTAAGTAATTGAACCGAGAACCCTAATTAGAGGCAGCTAGACTGTTACATATTCTTTTCAGAATGCCTTTTGTACACCATTATTCAGTTAAGCAACCTTTTACACATTTTGTTGATTATTAAAAATATTATTTGGTTAGTTTTACTTATTAGGTTGGCTATTTTATATACTCGAATGATTCAGTTGAGTTTATATATTTGGGTTGTACACCTTTGAGGAACTAAATAATTAAGAGGAAGCAGATATACACAATATGTAGAAGATTTACATATTCAATGCAATTGACAATTGTTTATGTCATCTTTTCAGAGTTCAAAGCCCTGATGAATTCTGCGTGAGAGCGACGTCATGTCACGTGGTTATAGATGCGCAATGTCATGGTTACCAATATCAAACTCGGCAGTTAATTGTTTTTATCAAGTACAGACTTTGAAAGCCGAGGATCAAAATACTAGTGTTCATTGAACCAATCCCCGTACAGATACCTGATCTGGTACACTTCCTACATTACCCCCAGATCGCAGATTGAACTGTTTCATTTTCAAGATGGCAGCGTTGCTGCCATTTTAACCCAGTTCGTCATCCGGGCAGTCTTGCCTTCCTCTTCTCGTTATATGTGCCAACTAATCGAACGATCATTTATGCGCTACCGCCTCTGTACATACCCTTCCTGCACGTATATCCAGCATTCTTAGTAGAGTATTAGCTATTTATTTATTCAAGTGTTCAATACTAATGAACAATTGAGAGCTGATGAAAAAGGCTGTGATTTGAATAGGATAATTCTGTCAGATAAACAAACCAAAGCAACGAAGAAAAATACGTCAACCAAGGACATTGACATCTATATTTTTCTGTCCGGTGGGTATTTTCTATATTTGGTTCACAGAAACATTATCACTAACTCAATAGAATGCTCCTGTATATATTTGTGTACAAGGCAACAAGTCTTACGTGATTGTGCTTCTGTTTGAATGTGTTTGATAGTTATGCTTCTCCCAAAATATGTCGCTAAATTACGGTTACTAGGTCATCTTACATACTTCGTCTTTGGCACGACATTTGCATCCTTCTTAGTATGTCCCCGCATGAATCACGTGATTGCCTCCCCCCCACCCCCCCCACCCGAATCACGTGATCACCTGGTAACTTGAAAGCTGAATATTGGCATCATAATATATTCAGTATATAGCCAGTAAAACCAACTGGATGTCCATATACGAAGGATATATATGATTGTCTGTGAATATCTGATTAAAATAAATATCTATCCTAAGTTTGTGCTGAATTTGCTGTGTCTGTCGTAGAAAATGATCTCCCTCATGAAGAACATGTTTTAACTTTCCTCCAAATGTAAAATAATATAATAAAAGCAACTATATAATACTATATAAACACATGATTATTCATAAATGTTTCACCAATGTAAACGCTATGCTCAGTGCCATTCATGAATGGAGATTATTTGATAGAAATGTTTGACTAGACCTAGCACACTGACTAGACCCCATAGTAGTATGAAAAACATTTACACCAAATGCAATTTTATTGTGAGATGTTCGAGAAGAAAATAATCTGTCGTATATAATATATATTCGTATATATATATTTGTGCACGTTTTCCCGAGACAAAGGCGTTTAGAACAAAACACGGAGAACTGGCGTTTCACAACGGCCTTCTAACTATTTAGGAGCTCATAAACCAGTCCTAAGAGTAGTCACCTCGTAACAAGTGTTTCACGACGACGTCGCAAATCTTATCCCTTCTTAAATCGGTATCTAACATAGGTGATAAACTGGGTCATAAAGTTAGGAGCTCCTAAACTTAGGATGTCTTTGTGGAACGGTGGCCTGAAGTCTAGACGCGTTGGCCTTACTATTCAAGAGACATAACTCTACCCATAAAAAGGGATATTTAGATACCTACCACATATGCATATAGACTGGGCTAGGATTAGTGAAGGTATCGTCCACATGCAAACAGAGACCAAGCCCATTACTGCAGGCCAGCTGTATTAAAACTTTGTTTAAGACGCAGATACTTATTCAGAAACGCCGATCAAACATTGCATTTCCATAATACCATATTCATGTACATGGGTGCTTATAAGTACAATTATATTCTTGTCTTAAACTATACGTTATAGCATGATACCATCGACACATCTTTGATTTTGTTATATATATGTACACGGACCAAGATGGCTTGATTAAATAGAATCATAATCGATATCGGGTAATACATTTCTTCGAAGATTGTTTAGTTACTATCGTCATGAGACATTCATACCATTATACATTCTACATTCTACGTATATGTTGCTATATTGTTGTACGCCTATCGTGCTAAGATAAACAAAGTCAATCAAAATTAATTATTAATCATATTTGAACTTGATGAACAATGACAAATATTGGACTGACGTCTTGGATCTATCTGGAAGCCATCATGCAAACATTGATGTAAGATTCCAGCAACAGACTTATTTTAAGGCATGGGATAAACTGGCAGATAAGCTTAAATTAATATCCATATTCTTGGCTTCAATTCACCTGGACGTATACAGTAGACCTACGATGAAATATTTGTGTCTGCGTCTTCTGCAGATAAGCTTATTAAATGTGCATTTATTGCCCACACCGATCTATATCCGTTTTATGATCAAATGGTGGTGAATATCCAACAGACCACAACGTGAATAATAGATACCTACCGTAAAGCCTTATTGCAACCGTGACAGAAAATGACCGACACCGTCGGCTATAGGACAACCATTGAGGAACGCAGTCAAGTTATAGAACTGGTCGTTGGACATTTTTCTTTGTAATTTCTTCGAAAAATACTATATGCATATATATTACAAAATAAAACAAGACTGGTGTTGTTGAAGCGGGGCATTGCTTCCTACGTGTTTCAGACATGTGTAAAATCATCATAAACTATCAAATAATTCACTCAACGTTTAATCAGTAAACTACAAACATCATTAGGAGTAACTAGAAAACTTTACAAACAAGTGTTTCGTTTCTTACGTGTTTCGCTCATTGTTCTTGTGCCTAATTGTCGTTCACATTGATGCCTTGAAATTGACGAGCTTATTAACGCAAAGAATCATGACACCGAATACAACACTGGTCAACGTAGAAAATGGAAATTAAAAGGGAACATTATACGGTAGCTTCATTTAATTTTATCAGACATGAAACCAAGAGAAATACAAAGTTACTTCTTTTTTCTTTTCTTTTTTAAATTTGGGTTTAGAGTCGCTTTCAAGATTCTTTCACTTATATCACGACATGTCAGTTTAGGGCAGGAGGAAACCCGC
>JAUTBT010069856.1:0-13815 GCA_032361225.1 Lepetodrilus schrolli
GTCAGAAAGGTAACTTTCGCGAACATTGATGCCGGGACCCCGGGGCTGGATTTGAACCTGGAACCTTTGGCTCCGAAGTCCAACTGTTCTACCACTGCGCTACGACCCGCCCCTAGAAGAGAGTGAAAGAGTGAAAAGGAGAGAGAGAGAGAGAGAGAGAGAGAGAGAGAGAGAGAAGAGAACAAAAAGAGAGAGAGAGTGTTAGAATGAGACATCGAGATAGGAATGGTGGAAGACTATCTCATATGGTGATCCCCTCATTTTTATTTATTCCACAGTTGAATGAAAAGTACTGAGGACAGACAGACAAAAAGACAGACCTGTCATACACAACAGTTCATTCACTTCATACATATACATGTACCTTTTGTATTTTTATTTTGTATTAATATCATATGTAGAACGCTGTGACAGAATGGTGGCATGCGCTGCTCAGCAGGGGTCCGTACCACAGTCGGACAGCGACTTCTGGCACGTGTCACCGGTCCAATGGAGAGTACAGTCACAGTGGAACTTGCCCACCAGGTTGTGGCAGGTTCCGCCATTCCGACAGGGGGAGCCGAGACACTCGTCAACATCCGTCTCACAATGCGCACCTGTAACACGAATAACAAACATGTAATGTGAATGCTTCTATTTGGGAAAAACCTCGTCTTCAGATGTACACAATATAAAGTATGTAAACCAAACGACAAATTTAAGGATTCGATGGTCAACACTATGCAAGAACTTCTAGAGAAACAACAGACAAAGTTGTTCTATCATGCCCACTGCAAACTTTGACCTGATGACTCTGGTAATATGCATCCCATACGTACCAACATATCCGGTTACGCATGTACAGTTATACATGTTGGTCAAATCGTTGCACGTGGCTCCATTACGGCACGGGTTGGACCAGCACTCGTTTACGTTGACGTTGCAGTTGAGGCCTGGAATATGACGCCATTGCAATAAAAACAAGTTACGTAGGATTCTAAAATTGATCAAATGTAAATGTGTGTTCTACTCAACAATATATCTAAAAGTCGACGCAAAATATCTGTTTCGTTACCATGGGTTATTCTCCAGTTCATACGCATTGAGATAATGCTTATTGCTTAGAATAAGATCGCACAAATGTACAATTTAATCGTGTTATTACGTCAGAATCTAACATGATGTTTTTACGTCATCTGCCGGAATAGTGACGTTGTTACGACATCGAAAACTTTGCAGACTGGGTAGTAGACTTAAGGTTCTCGTACTCTCAACTGAAACCTTGACTCTATGTCTCCGGTACGTCTTCGAATGATTCTGACGTCGAAACAACGTAATGTTCTCTAGGCTTTGAAGTCTCTGAAGATAGGCCTAATAATCTCACCTGAGAATCCTGGTTTGCAGTAGCAGTCGTATCTGTCCACCATGTCCACACACATGCCGTCGTTTTGACAAGGCGAGCTCACACATTCGTCAATGTCCACCTCGCAGTTGATGCCTGCGTAACCGGCTGGGCATTTGCACGAGTAGAAGTTGACGTCATCGACACACGTGCCTCCGTTGATGCACGGGGATGACGAGCACTCGTCGATTTCGAACTGACAATAAGCTCCGAAATAACCCGGCTTGCACTCGCATTCGAAGAAGTCGATCTAAAGAAGAATCAATAGGTGAGACGTAATGGTATCATTTCTTACGAAGATTTTTACACGATTTCGCGAGTGCCTATTGGCTAAAACATGGTCACGTTAATGAATAATTGCAAAGTTAATTGATGGAAATACGTTCATCATTTCGTACCTCATCTTTGCATATGCCTTGGTTCTGACAGGGACTCGATAGGCATTCATTGATGTTCTCAGTGCACAGTGTTCCCATCCAGCCGGCCGCACAGTCGCAGGTGTATCCGTTGAGGTGGTCATTGCATTTGCCTCCATTCTGGCAGGGGTTGCTTTCGCACTGGTCGATATCCACATCACAGTCCTTGCCCGTCCATCCCTGCGCGCACTGGCAGCTGTAACACATTGTTTAAAGTCCGGTTGACAGTCCTCCAGTTTGAACCTGCTAAACCAGTTTGAACCAGTTTGGCATGAAATGCACTGAGACCCATATTTCGTAGACTGTCTCAGTAAATACTTCATGGAATGACAAACAAACGTATTTTCAATTTCTTATTGTGTATGCCCTAACCAAAATTAACAAATGAAATATTTTGTACCATTAATTAAAACATCTATTTATATTGCGATCACCAAATATGTCGAGTATTATCAAATGCAGAGGGGCGACGTCTGAAAGAAGGAACAAGCAAAAAGGCTCAATATCCACATGCTTATGTTCTTCCTCACACACCCGCACGTGCAAATTGAGCCTATTTGCCTGTTCCTTCTTTCAGACATCGCCCCTCTGTACAAAATAATACTCCAAATATTTTGCGTTCGCTACATACACCGATTTCTTTTATTATTTGTGCAAAATATGGTTAGGGCATACAAAATAAGAAATAAGAAGTCTTTTGTTTGTCATTCTATC
Organism: Lepetodrilus schrolli; assembly: GCA_032361225.1. Lineage (NCBI taxonomy): Eukaryota > Metazoa > Mollusca > Gastropoda > Lepetellida > Lepetodrilidae > Lepetodrilus > Lepetodrilus schrolli. Next base: position 2,512 of record JAUTBT010069856.1, read on the forward strand.
AAGTATTTACCGAGGTAGTCTACGAAATAGGGGTGTCAATGCATTTCATGCCAAACTATAACCGGTTTAAAGTGGGGGACATTTTCAACTGATAACTGAACAATGACTAGCATGTCAAACCCTGCGGCATTGAAAACTGTCCCATATGTTACGAAACAATTCTAGGAAGATTTCATGCTCAACTCAAAATGAAATTCACAAGCTTGAGCTTGAGCTTGAAATCGTACTCAAAAAGTTTCGTAGTCTCGGGCCCAGTACCACCACATTCAAATGCGAGGAGTTTAGCAGCTGGAACAGACCAGAAACTAACTGGTTCAAACTGGAAGTCATTGGTAACTGGAACAGAACTTGCGTAACATGAAATAACACTTTACCTTTGCCAAAGGGTGCAATGCTATTATATAAGCATTCGTAATAAGTCATTGCATACTGTTTTATAATTTGAAAGAAACAAATCCTTTCATTGATACACTCCTGTTTCTTCGTTCCTCTAAATGATAATGACAGCGATAACGTATTCCTTATCCAGATCATAATGTATTGTGTTTACCTGTAGTGATTCATGAGCTTCGTAGCTGTGGACCCGGGTTTCACGCTGAAACATTACAATACATGGAGTTACTGACTGTCTTTGAAATTCAATAGAATTCCTGGCCCCCGTTTCACGACAGCCTCATAACTATTTAGGAGCACCTACACCAGTCCTAAAGGTTATCACCTCTAACAAGTGTTTCACGACGACGTCACAAGTCTTATTCCTTCCTGAATTGACATCTAACTTACGAGGTGATAAACTGGGTCATAAAGTTAAATTTAAGATGTTGCGAAGCGGGAGCCAGAAACCTAACACGTATGATTACTGCCATGATATCCTATAAAGTTCAAGGCTAGATCTGGAATATTGTACTATAACAAAATGCCAATGGGATATCCTTTTGTACAGTTTCCTTATACGAAAAACACAACGTTAATTCCGTTTGCAGCATTGGTATAGTTTCCGGTTCAGAACGACTATACTATATCTCTTTGATATACCTTATACCTGTCATCCTCTCAATTCAGTGTTATGGGATAATCACTCTCTCTCTCTCTCTCTCTCTCTCTCTCTCTCTCTCTCTCTCTGTCTGTCTCTCTCTCTCTCTCTCTCTCGCTCTCTAGATCTCTCCCCCCCCCCCCACCCCCCACCCCCCATACACACACCTGTAGTTGTCCTTTAGGTTGGTGCAAGTTCCACCGTTGGCACACGGGGTGTATTCGCAAGGCGTCAGCATATTCTCACAGTGTGTTCCGGAGTAGGGGTACGGGCAGTCGCACTTGTACCCGAAGTATGTGTTGGTGCAGTTTCCGTTGTTCATGCACGGCTTGTTATCGCACACTGTAATCAGGAGGGTACAATCATCATAGTTTCCTTCAGCGACATAAACAATATCCTAGACATCGAAGTCATTGAGCATGTTGTATGGTGCCAATGTGGTAGAATGGAAAACTCCAACTTATAGCAATGTAATTTATTGATGGTTTTCGCGGGTGTGTGGTAGCGCAGTGGTAGAATGTTGGACTTCGGAGCCAAAGGTTCCAGGTTCAAATCCCAGGGGCCCGGCATCAATGTTCGCGAAAGTTACCTTTCTGACGCGATGTTGATAGGATGCGATGTCTGTAGAGTTGCAATGCAGTTATCATCCTTGGTCTTGTCAGTACCAGCCGATTCTCGCAAGTTTACTGTAACATTCAGCGCTAAGGATGTTGCGGGTTTCCTCCTTCCCTAAACTGACAAGTCTTGATATAAGTGAAAGAATCTTGAAAGCGACTTAAAACCCCAATCCAAAAAAAATTAATACAAAAGGCATTGTACTGAAATGGAATTATTTGAAATCCAGTTGCAACTAGGTATAGTGTTATGTCGAGATTTAGTTCTCTGAAATTTTCTTGAATAGGTAATGATGTATCATAGCGATATAATGCTCTTACATGGCCCAAACGTTTAGTACCAAGCTTCATTGGGTTTATCAAAGTGTCCTCATTTATAATAGAACCAGTCGTAAAATGACATACTAGTGTGAATGAGTGATTATGGAGTTTAACGTCGCTGCGGGAATCTTTCACCCACTTGCGACGATCATAATAGTGTAGACAGAGAGTAGGGAGTATAGTAAAATGTAGGGAGAGATGGAGGGAGACAGGAAGAGAGAGAGAGAGAGAGAGAGAGAGAGAGAGAGAGAGACAGAGAGAGAGAGAGAGAGAGACCCACAGACGGACAGACAGAAAGAGACAGAAAGAGAGAAAACGAGGGAGAAATGTATAATGTTGTTGTGTTATATTGTTTGCTTAGTCGATTCAGTGGGAGCCACCATTTTTCAAGAATATTCTAATGCTAATTGAGTAACTGCGTAATCGAAATAATATGCATGTGTTTCATAGCATGAGTTAATACGTCCGTACCAATATCCATGTCCATGTCTACTGAAAAGATATGTAATATCTCTTCAATCTTTTAACCATCATATTGAATCAGCAGTATAAAACTGCAGATAGCATGTCGAAAATAGCGTAAAATAGTATACCGAAAATACCTGTGTTAGCGTATACCTAGATATACTTTTAATAGTAATAATAATTATACTTATTATTATTATACTTATTATTATTATTATAACATGGGAATGAAACGACAACGTAAATCCGTACTTCGTTATTACAAATTAGTGTAAACCTAATTAGAGTTGTTTACTACCTTTAAAAGTCGGATGTTATATTCATGCTGTAGGTCTACATAGATGAGTAATCCGAAACAGTGTAGTTCATTAAAGTTGTTCTATATTCCAATATACTAAAATGAACTTCCCCTCATTGTACCTCGCACTTGACATGTTAGGTGACAACCAACTCGCGAGACTAATTTCAAGCTCAATAGATTTCATGGATCCTCACACTCAATCTCAAACTGTGCCTGTCTGGATTTGTTTACACGCTACAGCAAACACTCGGTGTAGTTGACTATATATTTGTGGGTTAAGCACACCCCGAAGAGAAGATAATCAGCATGTCCACTATTGCATCTCTGGCTATGTCTTTCGACACCCTGGTATGACGACACTGATATGTAGACCTCGACGTGTCTACTACAGATCAGCGAACAATGATTGTTTCATAAAGAATATCATTATTATTCATATGACACGAAGTGTCAGTTTGCTAAGGAGCTAAAGATATGTACCAACTGATATACACATACGTTCAGTTATGTCACTAGATTAAAGGCGCATAGAATTTTTTTTTATATATTTTATTAGTAATTTATCAGGTCTAGGTAAGAGAACATAAATATATAGTTTTAAAAGGTTTAGTACATATAATAAACTTGCAATTGAATGACACGTAATATAAAATTAAGTATTGAAAACATAGACTAGTATACTGAAACAACGCTGTTTCTAATATATTCGTTATTGATACATTATAAAGTGCACGCACCCAAGCCTGTTTTATCCTGATAGAATGTTAAGATTCCTTTCCCACCAATACCATCACTTTGTTGCAAAATACGCTTTGGTTTAAGTTAACATACCAATATAACTATTTGACAAAGTATCATATTCACTAAATAAACTGAGGTTATCTAATTATTGCACTCCATGTATTTCTTCAATCCAAATGACTACATCTATGTCCTTCTTAACGTAATCCCAATAAACTATAAAACAAAACAGAACAAAAGAAAACAAAATGATTGCTTGATCATGATCATGCTATTCCTCTTGACATGTATTTCCAGAAGTGCCAGCAAAGTTGCGCCTTTAAACGCTATCACCCTCTAGAGAGGGATTATGTTAAAATCCTGTATCAGTTACATGTTCTTCGCGAACAATACAGTTGCCACAAGAAATGTAATTACACGGAGGTGCACGCCCGGCCGTCTAAGATCATTCTCGTGTATGGTCTACGCTATTCTTCGAGGGGCATGATCACGCTGTGCGCTTCTGTGTGGCGGATTTGGCACCCTTCCATGAAGCTCTTGTATCCTCTAAGATACCACGGCGCTCTCTTATCCAGCTATCCCGATGATAGCTACAAGGGCGCTATGATCTATTGGCAGCTACGAGAGCTTCGTGAAACGATACCCTTGCTCACAAGCTTTTATAGATTTGAAATGAACCGTGACAGTGTGATTGATAGGATTCAGGTGTATTTCATGTCCATTGCTTGAGACGAAGGTTCAAAGAGGTAGCCACTTCTATGCTGATAACACATCGGGCACTCTATATCTCAAATATTTAGGAATGACTGTTTGTGTTATAAGGTAAACATACGAATCGATTTTGTCCATATCATAATCTACATAGTACAACCGATTGTGAATCGTCCTAGTAAATATGAACGTCTACCTAGATGCATGTCCGAGTAACTACATACCTTAAAACAAAGACAGGTATCTTCCACCAGGTAATGTGATATGCATTTGTTACTGTAATAGCCATAGAAATATGTGCATTCAATATTTATATCCAATTTAGTTATTTATCAGAGATGACTCGATACCAATATGTTTATCGTTCTGTGATTTTTATCAGGTGCAGTTCTAAAACGTTTGAATATTTTTGTTTCAGGACTACAGGAAGATATTCGATATGAATGAGGACTCAAATAGTTCGAAGAACCTTGAAATTTGCAAGTATGTTTCGCTAATTATAGACTATTTCACACTAAGGGTCACATGTACATTTTGACACAAACAAATAGTATGATACGAAATGTTAAGGCCTAATTATTATGCTCCTATACCTCCGTGCATTTGCTTTCCAGAAATATGTGGGCGCATTCTGCATACAATTGTATAGCGTTGTATCTTTATAATTGAATCTATTCGCTCACTATTATGGTGTACTGAATCTGGTCCTATACTGTGTTTATATAATCACATCTGTATCTGAGTAATGTGACGTACTGATGATGGTAATAAAACCTTTGTTATCCATAACAAACTGTAAGTGTGTCCGTTCCCTCTTTAATTTAATATGACAAGTAAATGTCTCATGTGTTTATCCAGGCAACTTATTCATTGCAAACTATTGAAGTCAAATAGAACACAAAATGCTAATTAAGCAATGCACTACGTATCCACGTACGGGTGAAAGATTCCCGCTGTGACGTAAAACAAAAATTCACTCACTCACTACGTATCCAAATCAAATATATGACAATAATAATAATAATAATAATAATAAATAAATAAATAAATAAACGCAGCTAGTTATCTAATATGCAAATATGTGACATGTTTACATTATATTTTGCTTTATGTTCAATTCGTCTATTGTATTTACCATTTCAGACAACACGTAGTCTTTCAACATTTTCCTATGAGCAGATTGACATCAAATCCTTCTATGTGGAGTGTCATACGATATAAGTAAGTACTCCATAGAGGTGACAAAGTTGTATTATGTTTCATCACTAAGGATACATCATTTAATTGCATTGTAAGCTACACAATTCAAGAGAATACTTGGCTGATCACAAAGACATTTTAGTGGAGCATTGATAACTCTCAGCAAGTAGTTTATTGAATTATACTTGAGACATTGCTTGTATCTGAGTCTAGTATGCTGACTTTTCCAAGCCTTTTTCACGACAGGGTAATACAGTTAGTCTGGGCGTAAGTACAAGGGTTTACGTTTTTTTCCACTGTAGTAAAACATGGCATACACTCCGATTTACACCTCGACTACAGTACGACCCTTAAGGTGGACTCACACCGGTCGATCGGTTGTAACGATGCGTCGATTCTCACCGTGTGAGCGTACATACGATGCGATTCGCAACGACCGAGATCGCATGACTGGAACAAATTCTACTCGTACGACCAGTCGAACCAGACTCGTCGTACAATCGATCGACCCGCGTGCCGAGGCTTTACATGAGACTCATACCAATCGGCTTGTAGAACGCACGTCTGTGGAAAACCTTCAGTTATTCAAAAACATATGTCCGTAACAATGCAGTTGAAGGTTTAGATAGTGATTGGAACTGTTAGTATCAAATTGTATTTCGTCTTATGATCGTGTAACTCTTATTATATTCATCAATACCACCGAGGGAGTAATTTTGAAATCTATTTCTATCAAAGGAACACCTTTCGATCAGACAGGACAACAATGCCAACTCAATCATAGTGACCATTAGCACAACCCAGAACAACGACATGCTCTGAAGCTTTTGTGGTCTCTTCAGAACAGGCATCCATTGCCAAGCATACGACAATGGCGTCATATTGATTAACGTGCATTAATCCTGGTCTGAAAGAAACAAGCCCGTACCTCCAAGAGAGCGGTGCCGTATGATGTAGTGTCACCGTACATGCGACATGGCTGTCATCGATTTCTCATCAGCGTGTTCCTGTTTATTGACAGGTACGGTCGACTGATATCCAAGGACAGCAATGACGTGGAGTGGATATACGTCATCAAATCGGTGAGTAGTACCGCCACATGATTGGCCTGGTAGGAGCTTCTTGCCTTCATACGGGTATGCGAGCTTCTCTATCTGTATGAATGGTTCCTAGCGCAACGCTTCTCTTGAACAGATCTCGCTCGAATTGGCCTGGCTTCTGTCTGCAGTCGTTTAGAACAGTGAGACAGGGTCCGTTAGTTAGTTCAGGAAGGCGAACCCTCACAACATCGCCGGGTGGTATTAGCTGCCGTGTACCCTATTTCCGTTTACATATGTCAGGTCCTCAATGTACTCCTGTCTCTATAAGACTAGTATACGTTGTAGCAGACGCTTGAAGTCATCGTCCTTGTATGTCCATGGTAATAGTATACCCTGAATTCTGAATAACAAAAAGTATCAGTCCTGCATAAACAAAATTTCTGTATCATATTTCTTTTTCTTAGAAACTACGAATACACCTGTGAGCCATACCAGTAACTGTTCAGATTTAATATTCTCCGTGCTTTTAGCAGCGGAAATTCCTGTATCTATTTTAACCGCATTTGCTTACGTTACCCTAGTAGCGGCGAAACCGAAACGGCTAAAACATTTGGTAGACAATTGGGATACGTGCATCGGATGTCCTGGATGTGCCAGGTGCAGAATACACAACTTTCAGACGTTGCCCCATCGATATAGTTGGGTGTTCTGCACAGAAACCGGGAAAGCCGATGTACATGTGTTCTACTAGAATCCTGGAAGTATCCGTACAATGATCTTGGGCAGTATTGGCTGTACGAACATCTGTAGCTTCAACATTCGCTTGACCACTTGTAGTGTCTATTCATATTCTTATTTTGCATCTATTCATTGCTCAGGGCGAAGCTCGGATATTGAAGTACCTGCAACCTGACAACATAGATCTGAAGGCCAGAAGGAAGAAAGTCACATCAGCTCTAGCGGCGCAGTCTCCCTTCCACAAGAAGAAACAGATTCTAGATTTCATAGAAGACAGGGATTATAGTAAGTGTTTACATTTGGCACAATCAATGCATACTATTATAGTATTAATACTAGTGGCAATAACATGCTAATGAATTGCAGCTAATTTTGGCTTTACGAACTATACTTAGGATTCGAATAGTATAAATAGTGCTAATAAAGTCATATGTGCATAAAGTATGCATGTATCTTACAGTGTGTGATAGAGAGAGTACGAAATCTGTCCACTATTTTTGTGCGTGGGCAAAGCTCTTTAATACGCTAAGAGCACATAGAGCTCTTTTTTTCAGTTTATTAGCTATCGGCAAAGAGAGCATTGTGGTCTCTTATTGGATAAGAGAGCTTCTTGAAAGGAAACCCTGGCCTGGGTTTCACGACAATGTCGTGCTGTAGTCCTGGAATAAATCAGGGCGTGCGCCATGTTTCTATTATAGCAGGAAATGACGTAGACCTCGGTTTACTCTCGGACTATCGGTTTGACCCTTATGCGAAACGCAGGCCTGGATCATTTTCCACATATCTATCGTTACTCCACTCGTAGCTCTAACATCGTTCTGTAGAAACCTATAGATACTAGTATGCCTTCGCAGTGTACTCATGGATTTGCATTTTACAGTCAAATCCTCGTACAAGCCTGGTTTGTACCAGCCCAGACGTCGTGATGGATCTAAATCAGCTCCACCGTCAACGGGACACCGATCCCACCTCGACAACTACCGCGGCTTCTTCAGTCTCCCAGCCACGCCTCCTCGCAAGGGTTCCGGTCAGAGGCTTCATGCAAATGGTTCAATCCAATCCGTTGACTCTAAGAGCGCACATTCGTCCCCACCTTTGCCACAGATCGTCATCAGCGGCGAAGCGGTTGAACCCTGCGATGCCCGTGATCACAATGACCTCGAGAAAGTTAGACGCCATATTGAATACGACACTGAGGTCACGGACTTGAAGGAACATATCAAGGACGAACGAACTTTATTGGTGGGACCGAATTCGCAGAAACTGACAGAATGTCGTGGATCACTATTTTACCGGGGACGATCGGAAAGTCTGAGTAGATCCCACTCTTCGGATAGGTCCAGGAAACAGAACCCAATTATGATAGGGAAGTCTCCACTGCCGGCCTTTGTACAGATAGAAACGTTACATCCTGGGCAAGTCTACGTAAGTCTGCATGAATCATACATTATGCTATTAATACAAGCATGTTAATGCTAGAGTAAATGATATATGGCATACTATAAAAATCTGAGGAATCTGTAGTGTACTACACGATGATGAGCAGCGGTAGGATTAATAGGAAGGCTACGAACGAAAATAATGTATCTGTATGAAGTTTGTCCACAATTATTGTAGACTTTGGAGGACGATTACATTTTATTGAGGCTTTTTTTTAACTTGAAATGTGACTATCGCTCCCTTTTGATGGCTGCGTTAAGTGAGGTGTCATCTTAGCCATTTTACATGACTACATTCACAGTATATCATAATTATATTTGTTCCCAGGGACTTCGATCATGTCTAGACGTTGAAGAGCGGGGACCTTCTGTTAGTCTGGTGAGCACTGAGTGAAGTCTTGCTTGAAGACGTGCGCTGGAATCAAACCCCACAACGTTAAGAATACTGTCATTGATCATGAGACAGTGCAATTCTATTTTGTGAAAGCAGCAGTAGTAATAAATATAATAAAATCGGGTTCGTCCCTCAAGTACTGGTAAATATTGTCCACTAGTCTGTGCACTCCATAGAGAGTGTATTCCGTTACCTCTATTATATACTATTTTATAGGAACTATTGTAATGTTTTATATCTGCCTTCTAGATGTTCTAATGTATGTAATTGCAGGTCAGTGGCGACTGTGAGATGCTGCAAATAAACAAGAAGTTCTTCATGAAGCATTGCGATGACGCTATCTACGGTCTCATCCGGTTACAGGTAATTGGTCCACTTGTAACTATTCACTCTCATAGTTTCTCCGATATTAGAATCGGTTTTTCATTGCGAAGACGGAATATACTGAATAATAACATTTGAGTTTCTATGAAGCTAAATAAATAGGGTTTCTTATTACACACAGATCATGGGCAAGTGTTCTCGAAGGTATCGTTTACGTAACGACATCGTTGGGCTTTCATGTAGGACAAATGTTACTCCTTCGCGAAGGCTTAACGATGTCGTTACGTATACGATAGATTCAGGGTCATGGCCCTTGAATTGTTATTACAACTGTTCTGTAGTATTTCTCTGAGAATGGTCGTTACGGACTTGTTGGATAGAGTTACGAAGTTTGTTTCTGTTAAATGAGAACATTTCGAGCCTGAACTTCTCACACCTTAGCTTCTTCTGGATGGAATTCGCACCCCTATCTCATCCCCTATACATCTTCAGCAAACGGTAGACGTTTCTCTCTTTCTTTTAAAATACTTTTAGCTAAACACCTCTTTAGATCCTCAATCATTCCTAATAAATATAATGCGTTAAGCATTCTGGTGTGTGGAACCAAGCACCCGATATATTCCGATATATAATAATAATAGTAATAATAATAATAGTAATAATAGTAAAATTTCTTTATCTATTTATTTCAGGCCAAGCCATTCCCTACAGAGGAGGACCTAGTGGACCGCCTTGACGCAAACCTCCAGTGGGCCGAGTACAAGCAACGAACATTGGCAGACTACCTCAAGCACTCGCGGCGTCTAGATAAGTGAAGCTTGTTTAGTTACCTCAAACACTGTCGGCGCGTGGATAAATGACGCTGGTTTTATTACCTCAGCGTCTGGATAAGTGAGACTTGTTTTGTTACATATTTCGAACACTGTCGCTCATCTGGAAAAATGAAGCTGGCTTCGTTATCACAAACACTGTCGACGTATGTGAACTTTGATGTGATTTGACATGCAATGGAAGCGTGTCAAATGACGTAATAGGGCATGTAGAACAGGGTGGTTTGCGCCGCTGAATGACGTGGATAAGAAGAGTGACGGAGAGTGAACACAGGTTTGCTGAGATGTTTCATGGGATTACCATGTGTGTGAAGTTCTAGGACGACTGTCCTCAGAAGACTTACTTCTGTGTGTGCGTACGATGAAAGGAGAGAGTGAAAGCGCAATGGTGACATTCACATGCAATATGGTATGATGTCAAGACTGTTCTATCAGTATACACACGCATTGCAATGTATATACGACTCAAGTTATTGTGTTGCCTCTAGCTCTCTACAGCCAAAAGAAAAACGTGGATGTGTTGTATTTTTTAAGTTTACTTGAAGCGAACTATTAAATTTATTTTGCTCCCAAATCCCCATAAATGCATTTTGTAGTTGTCTTTTCGATACGTCACAAATCTGCGTAATTCTGTTTATCAAATGTTTTAGATTGGAATCACGCGAGGAACATTTGTGGTATATCTGTACATGTATTCAAACATACAGATGTATGCATAGTATGTATACACACAGATGAGTCATTTTAGTATTATCGGTGTTTGTATTTTACATATTAATGAAGATGGTGGGCCAATTTAAAACAATGTTTTGAATGTCAGTGACTGATTAGGATTAGTATAATATGGGTGCATGGTCAAAGTTTTTTTCTTAATTTTGTCAAAGCACTGAAAATATAATTCTGAAGTCGAAGACATAGAATTATTGTCTGATCAAATTTTATCAAAATACCACTTGCACATTGCCGTGAAGTAAAATAAAAACACCTGGACGAAATAAGCAGATCAATACAAATGCAAATATAGCGGTTTATTTAATCTTGACAGCAAAAAGCTGTACACGATGACAGTGACCCGGGGGCCCGGCATCAATGTTCGCGAAAGTTACCTTTCTGACGCGATATTGATAGGATGCAATGTCTGTAGATTGGCAAT
>JAUTBT010069867.1:0-13814 GCA_032361225.1 Lepetodrilus schrolli
GCAATTCGGTCTTGAAAGTGAAGACGCTGCGTCAGCTTCAGTTCAAATCTAGTTAGTGATTTGTTTCTTAGATTCAGGTCTTATTTATACAGATCCGCATTAATATATTTCCATTTGCGAGCTTGTAATTGGATATTATATTTATAGTGACTATTGATGTAAATAGACAACATGAATAAGCGTGAAAACGAGGAACGGCTGTCTGCAAGGGTTGGTTCATTGTTCTTGGCTAACAGAATACGTCAACAACACAAAAATCGTTCACCTATTCTACATTGCGCTTTCTTACGATTTGAATCGTCGCAAATGGGTGAAAGATTCCCCCAGCGACGTTAAACTCCATAATCACTCACCTTGCGATTTGACTATCAAGTCTTCATATGTCAGCCATTGTTTAAAGGCATACAATTCGGTCCAAAACGATAACTTAATCTGTGATTGTATGCTTTTAAATGTTAATTAATTCTTATACAGTACGCATACGTCACAGTCCAGTGTATTCGACATGTGCAAGATGAAAGAAACGACATCTTACTTGATGTAAGATACTTGATATTTGGTACAGTTTGTTGTAATCATATGTAATAAAATCGAGTGTTTTGTGGCACCGTTTTAACACTTTCAAGTAACTTTAAACTGAGGTTTGGATGGCTAATGTAGAAGGTGTACATATATCGCACTGTGCAATCCAATCTGTGCGAGAAAACTGATTACCGTATTAGTATACTACTCGTGTACAAAGCTGTAAAAATAGTCATATATTAAAACCTCTCGATTTTCTATTCAACTAATACTATTGTTCTCTCTCTAGACGTAATAATAATAATAGTAATAATATGAACATTTGTATTGCGCGAAATCCATGTTATAGAATGCATGCTCATATCGTTACATTATTACCCCGATCTGTGTGTACTCAATTTCCTTCTCAACTCCCTGGGGAGTATACAACCCAAGCTGCCGTTCAATGCGCTACAATGTTATCATTCACATGTCCATCTCATCCTTCCGGGTACCCATTCTCTACTGGGTAAAGATAGGCATTTTGGAACTAAGCCAGCAGCGGATCCGGTGGTGGGGGGCGGGGGCTGTGTCTGTGCCCTGTGTGTTGCCAAATCTTTGGCTTATATATAATAAAGCGAGAACACAACGCAATGAACAGCGCAAATAAATAAAACAAATATTAATTCTACCATTATTCTAGGATATTAACGATACTGATTGCTCACTTTTTATATAAATTAGGTCTAATTAAAAGTGAATATTCTACAGTACCTCTAATATTCAAAGGCATCAGCTAGAACATGACAATTTCGCTGTACAGATGACAGGAAACAGCATGCACGGATGTATACCTCGTCTTCAAAATGTCGATAGATGTGTGTGTGTGTGTGTGTGTGTGAGAGAGAGAGAGAGAGAGAGAGAGAGTGAGAGAGATGTGTTTGAGGTTCGTATGAGCATGTAAATGTATGTGTTTATTGGTGACTAAACATTATAGTTGTTTTATAATGTATGCAAGTATACAAAGTCTACCTGTGTTTAATTTAATTCGTCTAATGCAGTACAATTAATTTCTAATACTTTTCATTGTTCTCTGAAGTAATTCTGATGCAGGCAAGCATGGTATATAACTACAAACGATAGAAATGGCGTTACAAACATTTTATTAAAATGAAAAGGTAAAATTCATCAAATATTAAGTTTCACTCAGAAAATTGCATAGCAACCATTATTATGTATTGTTCATAATTATAGGATCAACGAATTGAGATTCGTCGCATAAGTCGAGAAACAACACGTTTGATGATAGACTGTCGTTCACAACTCTTTGCCCTTTTTGGTGGTGCAATGAAACCCGCATCTAGTTGGACTTTGAAGCAGAGAGTTTCAAACATGTCTGTAATAAGATCGTCTCTAGAATCGGCGCAACACTCGCATCCGAGTGACATCGTTCCCCTTCTGGAAGATACTTCAATCAATTTGCGAAACACTGGAACCAATTTACCGCGGTCTTCATTCATGATCTTCTCGCATAATGCATCAGCTTCAAAAGAGGACCGCTCGTCATGCAGAATGATAAAGGCATCTCCATTTGCTATAACTTCTCGCCTTGTAAAGTCGTCCAAGGACGGGTCTTGGAATCCGGCAACGCTGCAGTGGACTTGCAGGCCTCCTGGAGCGATGCCATACAATCCTCTCGATTGCAGCTCGCGCTGTAGCCTGTGCTGGTAGTGGGACAGGAAGTGAGATTCTATGTTGCGAGTCATCTCCGAGTGAGTGTTCATCGGCAGGTAGTTGATGATGGTTACTGTGAAGGATTTCTCAAAGGTGGACGGAACAGCAGGCATAGTTAGCTCAGCAATTCGGTCTTGAAAGTGAAGACGCTGCGTCAGCTTCAGTTCAAATCTAGTTAGTGATTTGTTTCTTAGATTCAGATCTTATTTATACAGATCCGCGAGCTTGTAATTGGATGTTATATTAATCGTGACTATGGAAGCATTGATGTAAATAGACAACATGAATAACTGTGATAACGTGGAACGGCTGGCTGCAAGGATTGGTTAATAGGGCGTGCAAGGACACTCGCGCTCCTATCAACTTCCAGAGGATGGCCAATTGGTACTTTCCGGATGCGCCACGCCCTTACGGTATGCTTGTGTGCAGAAGCTAGTAGAGATGTAGTAAGGATTGGTTCATTGTTCTTGGCTAAAAAAAAGAAGTCAACAACACAAAAATCGTTCACCTATCCTACATTGCGCTTTCTTACGATTTGAATCGTCGCAAATGGGTGAAAGATTCCCACGGCGACGTTAAACTCCATAATTACTCACTCACCTTGCGATTTGACAATCAAGTCTTCATATGTCAGCTATGGTTTAAAGGCATACAAGTCGGTCCAAAACGATAACTTAATCTGTGATTGTATGCTTTTAAATGTTAATTAATTCTTATACAGTAAAGATTCCTAAAAACCATGCAGGGCTTTATTATATTAACACCAACCTTAGCAATTGTGTAACCTAGGACTAAGGTTGGAGTTTCGGTTTCCTTTAGAGTTACGCTGTTTCGTATAGGAGCTCAAGGGCTAAGGCCAATATGTTCTAATTCCCTAAATACAGAATATAATAATGATAATAATAATAATATTAATAGTAATAATGTGAACATTTGTATTTCGCCAAATCCATGTTATAGAAAGCATGCTCATATCGTTACATTATTACCCCGATCTGTGTGTACTCAATTTCCTTCTCAACTCCCTGTGGAGTATACAACCCATCTCATCCATGTCCATCTCATCCTTCCGGGTACCCATTCTCTGCTGGGCTGAAGAGAGGCTATTGTAGACTGTTTGTTTAGCAAGTTACAAAGTCACGAAGGGCTCAAACCGGATTAAGCCGATATAGAGGGGTATGGATAAAACATCCAATCGTCCAAATTTGGCGAAGACGTGAAATATAAAATTGGCTAAAACGTCCAAATTTGTCGAAAAAACAAATACCATCGACACGTGCATGATAAAAGAAACGACATCTTACCACTCGAGTTTGGGTTTTATCTGCCGAGTGACCCAGTGACCCACGTGTAGTTCCGTGGGTTAGCCAAGTGCAGAAGGAACATCTATCACCTGACTATACACTAACACAATAATGCAGTCAGAATTGACAATTATTGTTTATTTAACATGATCAATACCAGATAAATCCAGTTATACAATAATAATTCCTGATGAGAAAATGCAAATTGTCAGTGAACCGTATTGCTTGATCATGCTAGTCTAGCGTAAAATGGCGATTGCACATATACAATTAAATAGCAAATTAAATAGCAAATATACTTGGTTATGTATCGCAAACAAATCAACAGCGAAGATACAGCATCACAGCAAACAGAGAATTACTGCTTCACCGTTTTTATGGTGAACTGGAAGAAAAATCAAGAGTGAAGGTTCATAATTACAGTAAATAATCAATTAGCCATTGCATCGCCATTGTCTGTATGGTGATCTGAAAGTTGCACATAGATGTACATAATTGCATAGAATATAAAATATAAAAGTCAGTACTATTTGAGGTATAATCCAACATAATCTATTCAGATTTATTAGCATGGTCAGAATGGTAACTCAACGATGATCTTCATTTGAAGGATGTGTTACACAAAGAGCAGGGGGCCCGGCATCAATGTTCGCGAAAGTTACCTTTCTGACGCGATATTGATACGATGCGCTGTCTGTAGAGTGGCAATGCAAGTTATCATCCTAGGTCTTGTCAGTACCAGCCGGTACTCGCAGGTTTACTGAAACATTCAGCGCTACGGATGTTGCGGGTTTCCTCCTGCCCTAAACTGACAAGTCGTGATATAAGTGAAAGAATCTTGAAAGCGACTTTAAACCCCAATGAAAAACAAAAAAACAAAAAACAAAAAACAAAAACACAAAGAGCATGTAAAAACCAACCCAGATGCCCTCTCTTCATGTGATCGCGTAGGCAGCTTTTTGCGGTATCAATGTATTTTTCGTGAAGTATAGGCTTTCTTGCAATGCTTGCAGATCTCAGATTTAATACCACGGTGAACGGATGGTTAACATGAGCTTACATTTCTTTCCACATATTGAAAAATTGAATCTCCAATAGTCCTAGCTTATGCTAATTGATAGCAGAATTAAGTTTCAGTCCATCTTTCGACCGAAATTTCCTGCCACACCCGTCACAAATGAACATATTTGGGATAATACGAGCTATATCTGACTCGTTGAGGGAAACAAATGATCCATCGATTCCTTCTAATTCCATCACTTAAACTGTATCAATAAGATATAATAAATTTAATTTATAGTTGGTATGTGTTTCAGTCGTGTTTTGGTGGGTATACGTATGTATCTACATAACAACTGATAATATTGTTTTACCTGTATACATGTATCAACTACCACGACAGTATAGCAACACAACTACCAGTACAGGGGACGCAGAATCCATCGCCAACTCCCTTAAAACGTACAGTCGGCGTTAATGTCAATTTACATCAATTTCAGATATATTCAACAAATATAGTTGGTATTACCGCTGTGAAATTAGAATCTTTCGGCCACCTACGTGATCTATTGAATAACATTACCGTATATACCAAAAATTATACAAAATGAGCACATTTCTATACAAGTCCTAATTTAAGTTATTTGATAGAGGATCTGGAAAAATACGTTTTACGATGATATTAGTAGTTTGCAAGTTGTCATTAACTTATTGAACAAGTCATTGAACATTTATAAATGCAGCAACACTAATTCAAACTGAAATTAATCTACGTTATGTTGAATTCACCTCTAGAAAATAACCATCTGGACACGAGTTTACTTTTCAACTGCATTTTGCTATTGAAACGCCAGGCTAATTTTCAATCTTAAGTCTTTATAATGTATTTAACAAAAATAAATAAAATAATAATAATGTATACATCACTTTAATTCGGGGAAATACTATGTAATACCTACACGACATCAACATTATATATGAAAATATGATTCAGAGTCCTGCGATAGACTATGCCACATACAGCTTGCAATAATCAGCTGATACTATATCCTGACTGGCTAAATATAACCTTTACGTGTGTACCTTCAGGCCTCGTAGCTAACACATGGACCAAATGCATGAAATGTATACAACTGTTAACTGCATGTTTATGTCATATAAATACATATATGCATAACAACATTTGTGTAGGCACGGCAAACTGCGTACGGACAGTATAGTTTAGTTTCTAGTACCGTTGACAATATAGCTACTCTGCAAGAACACGTGACAGCAGAGTGGCAGTGGTGACGTTCCTTTGAGCTTCGCGAAGTGTTCGCAGACAGACAGGTGACGTCACTCCAGTACGGTATACTGGGTAAACGGAACGTATCGCAGAAGCAAGATTGCGGCAAAGAGTTGCCTTAGATGTGGTGACGTCACTGTACTGTTCCTGTTGGGTCTGCACTACCTCGCCAGCGAGTACAGTGTGCGAGATGTTCCATTGACAAAATTGTCTGTTCGGAGTACTCCGAACACTCCGCGCAGGTCAAAGGAACGTCGCCAGTGATGTTTACGTATCGCGCAAGGACAAACGTCATGGGCTAAAAATAGTATCTGACTTTGTTTTGGTTTTTGTCAAGAGATATTCATGCGCTACATCAAATACAAAATGCATTGCCCTTGAGCATCATAATTTGAAAAGCACTAGGCAGATATGCTGATTAGTAATTTCTATTTACATATATTTACAGTGTAAGTACCAAAAATAGCAGATATTTAGGAACTATTTACTTCTATCTAATGCGAGTTGGTGATATGTCGTTATTGCAAATATGGCCGCCGGATTTTCTTGATCTACGTCGATAGGGTGGCGAATAATATTACGTGTGTTCATTAAATTACGAATTGTCAGCTTATCAACAAAGCGATACGAGGAAGAAAGAATAATGAACGAAGCTATTGTTGTTGCTGCAAAACTGCTAGGGGAGTCTGATGATGTTCAGCCCGAGCCATTTTACATCAGTTCTGGCATTACCTGGCGTGATCTTCGAGCCATGGTGAGATCTTGCACTGATTATTGACAACGCCTGTTCACTGTTGTTACGGTAAATGTGCCGGATTTCATGAACATAAATATATTGTTGTGATCTATGTATATTTAAATTGATGAAAATGAATCAAACACAATTTGCGGTCCACTACGTTTTGTTTAATCTGTCTGAGAAAATGTTTGTTTACATCTTGTGTTGCAACGGAATCGCCATGTTGTTTCTCAATATTTTGTTTCCATAAGTAGTGATTGCATCCTTTCCCTAGGTCTAACTTCATGTATCTAATTTTGTTTAGGACTTGCATTTGACATACCAGATTATATTAATTCTTTTATTTCTACTGACGTAAGTAACTTATTGAATTGTCAGTTCTATTCCATAACCATGAAGTTGCAGCAACTTTGCGGATGTCATTGCCATATTGGGCCAAAATGTCGAATATCTGGGTCAGTGATCTAAGCATTTAACCTCATCAGCTGACTTTCCCAGCATTTTGAATCGAAATAAAACAAATTTAGATTAATTCACAGTGATATCATTAATAGGAACATTTTATAGATAAAGCTAGCAAGTTAATAAATATATACATTCTGTAACTAAAATATTAAAGGTATACTGAGTAGGTGTCCCCATTTCGGGGCAGACCAGCTTTCATGCTACTTACTAAAACGCTACTTCTGCTTCCAAAACTCAAATAATCGCGCCACCTGTCGGATATATTTGACGTTTTACACTTCCTCCGTTTTATCGCACAAAAATGGAATAAATGTTGTCATCAAACGTAAGTATACAATCGAACAAAGTGGAACATTAGAAAATGTAACAAGTCACATTGTCAGCTCGCAGTCATGTTTAGCATCATGAAGTATGTGACATCAATGAAATGTCTCTTGTCGATTTCAAAATATACGGGATCCTGTTTATGCCATTTCAATATACGATTGATTTGGTTTATTGACCATGCTTCGGAACATGAGAGAGAAAGAGAGAGAGAGAGAAAAACGTAAAATATATCTGTAAACAGTCAATTTCGTCCGGATTCTCAATGGTTCAATTTAATGAAATGGAATGAACCACTGGGAACGTCAGGGGTATACGTCAGTGGCATGGCGGCCGAGGTGATGACTTCGCTTGGGGCAGTGTATTGTTAAATTTAAGCATGGCAATAGCAGTGTTTTGTGATAAAATAACGAGGAAGTGAGTGCACCTCTGAATTAACTTCCATTTACTGTTTACATTTGAACCAAATCTATTGTCCATTTTACCAGAGAGGTTGGCGGCTCGATGAAAAGGTTTGTGTTTATTATCACGAGATAAAAGATACATAAAATAGGGAAATATTGAAAACCAGTGGGATGTTCGGAAAATGTAGCTTGTTGCCCAATATATTATACATGTGGAAACAAATATGTACAATCTTCCAGGTAAAATGTAATTTGACCATGAACTATGTCAACAAGCCGTGATTGTATGCTATCCATCCAATAATGTCCCCCCCCCCCCCCCGACCCCTGTAAGGGTCACACAAAAATGAGTCATCACATTAACCCATGCACATGATTAAAAGTCTGTTGTTCCCATGCATTTATGGTAGCCGTATAGCAGAACAGAGTTATTGAGGAAACAGATGTACTATATTTTATTCATATGCCATTTCCTTTGCATTTGTTGTACAATACATACTTGGGTCGATCTATTTTTACCAAAGTATACAATAGCAATTTTGTTGTTTGTGTAGGTGGGTGTCATATATATCGGATTGGATGTTTTATGATTTTTACATATCTATTTCCTGGTATTTCCTTGAAATACTTGTCAAGCTTCATGCATCGATATCAGATAGTATGGAGGAAGGGCACAAGATATATATATATATATATATGTCAAAGTATAAATGTTGATAGAAGATGTTATCAATTTCCTGGACCTTTTACTTTAAGTAAACAAGGTGATTATGCTAGGAGAAAGCACTAGGGAAAGTCAAGCAAGGGGAAAACACTCTAGGGAAGGTCAAGCTAGGGGAAAGCACTATAGGGAGAGTCAAGCTAGGGGAAAACACTCCAGGGAAAGCCAAGCTAGGGTAAAGCACTAAAGGGAAAGTCAAGCAAGGGGAAATCACTCTAGGGAATGTCAAGCTAGGGGAAAGCGCTATAGGGAGAGTCGAGCAAGGGGAAATCACTCTAGGGAAGGTCAAGCTAGGGGAAAGCACTCTAGGGAAAGTCAGGCTAGGGTAAAACACTCAGGGGAAAGCACTCCATGGATAATCAAAGTTGGGGAAAATAGTCTAAGGAAAGTCGAGCTAGGGGAGTGCACTCCGGAGAGAGTTAAGCTAAGGGAAAACACTCTAGGGAGAGTTGCTATGGGAAAACATTAGAGGGATAGTCGTGCTAGGGGAATACACTCGAGGGAGAGTCAAGCTAGTGGTAACACTCCAGGGAAAGTCAAGCTAGGGGAGAGCACTCACTGAGGGTCATGTATAACAATCTCCATGCATTTTCTCCCCAGATGATCGCCCTGTACGACTCCTCCCCAGCAGATCTGGATGTCCGTTACCAGGACGACGAGGGCGACATGGTCAGTTGGTCTTCTTGAATCTTACACATGTTATCATTTTCATGTTGTCTTCGAGAGACTACATTGAAGGATCTTACAAAAAAATATGGTCCCCCCCCCCCCTTGGCCAAATTATATATTTCTGTGCGGTTTCCAATTATGAAGTAATAACGTTTTTTTTGCGAGGGATTTGAGATTTCGTTTTATAACAGTTTCGACCCAGATGTTCGCTGTGAATATTCATAGCTATTTAACTGATTGTTTGGGGGTGGGTGGTAGTGCAGTGGTAGAACATTGGACTTCAGAGCCGAAGGTTTCAGTTTCAAATCCCGCCTTGGGGGCCCGGCATCAATGTTTGCGAAAGTTGCCTTTCTGATGCGATATTGATAGGATGCGATGTCTGTAGAGTGGAAATGCAGTTATCATCCTTGGTATTGTCAGTACCAGCCGGTGCTCGCAGGTTTTCTGCAATATTCAGTGCTACGGATGTTGCGGGTTTCCTCCTGCCCTAAACTGACAAGTCGTGATATAAGTGAAAGAATCTTGAAAGCGACTCTAAACCCAAATTAACTGATTGTTTAATTTTCTTTGAATTTGATACACAATACATATCTGTGGTGAAATATTCCCGCAGCCTTATAAAACAAAAAATCAATTAAAAAAATTGCATTTTGATAACATTTTTATTGTTTAAATTTAAAACGGTGTTTGTAATTGAAAGGCAATTGGCACATCTCATGCGAAATAATTTTATGTAAAGATATTTTCGAACATGTGCGGGGAATATTTGGAATTCTGAATCTTCTGATACAGTGCTAATTTACTCAATACTTATGTATGTCTGTATGTAGTATCTTGACTACTTTATCATGTTTAGCCCATAGTAGAGCGGCTAAGAGACAAAAAAACAACACCCGAAGTATCTACATTGTCATAAAAGCATAACATTTGGTGAATAGGTAGCTTTTCATATATGTAGGCTTATAAGAAATGGCCAATATATCTGGTCTACATGTATATATTTGGGTAATTGTTATGAAATTTTGACTCGATAATGTATACTTTATTTGATTATGTCCAGTAATGACCGCCATTTTGAAATACAAAATGGCCACCATACAAAATTTGTTAATAACAATATACATGGTCTACATAAGTATTGTTGTGTAGTTTGCATGATATTTTGACGACATGTATTGTACACTGCTTCATGCATTCCAGTAGCATTGTAATCCATGTATGAGAACAGCTATTCTGAAATCCAAAATGGGCACCATCGCAAATTCGTTATTGCTAATATGCCTGGTCTGCATGTGAATAAATATAGTTTTCGTGATATTTTGACTATAGCTATTGTATACAGCTTCATAAAGTTCAGTATTAATGTAAAACAACCGTAAGTGCCACAAAATGGCCACCCATGTTTAATATTTGCAATATCCTGGGTCTACATTTGAATATTTGTAGATTTTGCTAATTACAACTTTGGGTTTGATTATTATTAAAGTTCTCTTGGGAACAATCAGCTATTAAATCATCTAAACTACGTAACTTAATATACCAAATTACGACTTCTATGGAAATCTCTGAATTGTCTCGTATTTTCGAGGCTTATCGCACTCAAACTTCGGCTAGTGTTAGATATCAATCCTGTAAATTTATGATCGCTATTAGCCTGTCACATAGAGTATCCTTGATTATTATTGTCATTAACTGCCTACTTGTGTAGCCAGGCTTTGACACAGGGATATTCGATACCGCAAGGATGCTGAACGTGAACTTTCATCGTGTTTATTTCTCGCAACTGGTGCCAAACCTGGTGACTCTCACCTTTGATATCAACTTCTGGGTCTGAGGTCATTCCAGCCCACATGAAGTGGTAATTTTGTTAATAATTACTTTTGTCCTAAACGAAGGTGTTGGCGATCATAAAGACAACTTGTTAAGAATGACAGTTTCTGAAAGACCACATCACTGAGATGGCATAAGGGCACGGGTCCAACTACTATCCATCAGCCCACCACCACGTACCCTGAAGATAGCCGAGTATATCTTAGTATGAAGATAACCACGCGTGAAGATCTTCGCAATAGCATTCAGTGATCATCTTGCATATGACATGGTGATGCTTGTTCATCGTGATGATCGATGTCTGGCCCAAGTTGAGATGATGATCAGCTGTTGTGCCCACAGTGCCGTGGCATGATGCATCATTAAGATATTTATCGAAGATATCATTTGTAATTTATGAAAAATGTTAGTCTATTGGTGTTAGTGACTATGTTAGTGAACATTATGATACAAAGTGTATATCACGCAAAATAACATGAAAAATATATGCATATTCAAATTGCGACCTAGGATATTTCCAAAAGTGAACTTGGGATGGCAGCCAATTTTATTTGTAAATGGCTGCTGTTATGGATGTTACATTGGTACTGAAATTTATAATGCAGTATACAAAATCATGAAAAGAACAACTTTTTACATGCAGACCCGGTATATTACCAATAAGGAATTTACAATGGTGGCCATTTGGGATTTCAAAATGGTGGCCCTCACATATTGATTGCAACTTTATTGGAATGTATGAAGTTGTGTATACTACCTATAGTGAATAGTCAAAATAGCATTAAAACTACACATATATCCACAAATATCCAACAAATTTTGGACGGCAGCCATTTTGAAGCGGTCTTTACTGGACATAATCAAACAAGGTCTACATTATCGAGTCAAAATGTCATAAAAACTACCCAAATATTCACAAGTAGACCAAATATATTGGCAATGTTGAATATGAGATGGTGGCATTTCTATTTTGATACTTGACGACAATAAACATTGGTAAAACACTGTTTTTCCCTAAATAGCCAAATATATTCAACACAGAGAGTCACTATGAGCTTGGTAATATTTTTACCAATTTGTTGTAAGTATCTCGTAGAAATAGAAAATAAAGGGAGAAGAATTTTCTCCTTTTTATTTTCAAAATGGTGTCCGTCAGTTGACATGTCTTCATTTCTTATAAGCCTACATATATGAAAATCTACCTATACACCAAATTTCATGCTTTTATGGCAATTTGAACAATTTTGTCCTTTAGGCGCTCCACTACCATGATGTATGTACTTATCATCGTTATTGACATATGTTTCAGATCATTTTAAGCAGTGACGAAGAACTACAAGAAGCCTTTAGGGTAAGCAATAATAACAATAATGCATCTACTATTTATATAACAATGGAAGACATTTCCATTTATCTTGAGTATACATCTACCTATCTATCTTATTTTACCATTGCTTTAATTATTGTGTTTTCAGTAACTGTCCGACTTTCCTTGGAAGCAATCAACTACGCACAAACACATATATATCTAATTAGCCGTGTGATTTAACAGTGTTTGATATTCTTGCCAGACCGGATCTAGTAACTTTGACCATTTGTCTTTTTTAAACTATAGTTTTAAATTTTAATTTATTTGGCCGTAAAATTCAAGTATCGGCCATATAACATTTTCCATTCTACTTTCTAACATTATTTAAAGTATTGCAATTATTCATTGGTTTCTGGAGCATCGTGCTCTTCTCGACAAGCTAAACCTTAACTCTAATTTACTTTCGTTTCTTCACAGAACTGCTCTGCTACAAACAACGTCCTTCAAATCAATGTGAGAACCCTGGATGAAGAGCCTGACAGGATGTGCCAGGAACCAGACAGGATATGCCAGGAACCAGACAAGATGTGCCAGGAGTCCAAGAAGATGTGCCAGGAGCCAGACAAGATGTGTCAGGAGCCAGAGAGGGCTGGCAGCTCTACCGATTCTCTGGTAGAGGACACAGACAGGTGAACATGATACTGACATTATGCTCCTGTACATTTGAACAGGGAATAAAATAATAAATGTCAGTTTGAAATATTGCAAGAGTACAAACATTGAAAACTATCCGTGTTTGTGTTTAAAGGGAAAACCATATTGATGTGGTTTTATTATATTGATGTGGTTGTATTATGTACACATTATCATTAGTGTTATTGTTACAGATAGCATTCCCCAAGACTCCGCTTTCAAGATTCTTTCACTTATATCACCTCTTGTCAGTTTTGTGCAGAAGGAAACCTGCAGCATGTGTAGCGCTAGATGTTGCAGTAGACTTAGTTATGTACATATTTGCTATATAGTCTGTGTCACACCTTGTTCTCACCCAAATACTTCTATTCAAAATATCACTCTTGGAGCAGATAAGCAAGTCTTGATTTTTGGAGCATTTCATCGGCTCCTTTCATATAAATATAACACCAATCAATATAATTGTATTTAAGCTATTTACTTTCACCCTCTGAGACTATGGAAAGTCTACTTATACATTTAATCGGAAATTTTTTTTATAATGTTTGAATAGTTTGAAAATATTAATTTGACTAAGGTCCATGTAAAATTGTCGTGTTGTTTGCATTCAGCCCTCGTGAGAGTGCTGCGGAGCTGGCTGAGACAGGTGAGGTGCCACCCAGGCATGTTTTTGACCAGGAGACCGGCCTCATTCATGAACAATACAATCAGGTACGCTTCACTGTGGACATGGGATAAAGGTGGCCCTATATCCAAAATCAACTACTGTAAAAGACATATTTTGCGCAGACTTATATTACGCGCTATACGCGCAAAGACAATTTGCGCGAAATTATA
>JAUTBT010069878.1:0-13814 GCA_032361225.1 Lepetodrilus schrolli
GTGGAAAGAAAGTCACTGAAAGTTTCAAACATTTTACACATTACCTGATTTTAGAGATTGACTGTAACATATACACAGTATATGTACCTACGTTTGTATGTAGGTCACCAGATACATATTCAAGCGCGAAAAATCTACAACAGTGTGTTGTTTACATGTTAAATCTTGCCTGGGTGTCCGAGTGGTGCGGCAGTGAACACGTGTCGTCGTATTCTTGCATGAAGCCAAAGTCTGAGACACGTCTACCCGTTGCTGGTATGTATAAGGAATCACGTAGACTATGTTGTAATGTAATTAATGTTAATCAGTCTCCTAAGTTCGCTCACTGATTAATAATAATATTAATAATACTAATAGTAATAATAATGTGAACATTTCTATTGCGCCAAATCCACGATCGAAACCATGCTCATAGCACTACATTATTACCCCGGTCAATGGATCTGTGTGCCCTCAATTCCTTCTCAACTCAGTATGCAACCCAAGTATGCAATCCAAGATGCCGTTCAAGGCGCTACAACGGTAATTACGCTATGTCCCTGTCGAAATATGAACCTGAATCTCAGTTTTAATCTCTTCTTGATCACCAGTGGCGATAGGTTTCACGTGATGGGATTTTGCATTAATAATTACAAGTATCAGTCAGGGCTTCTAGGTTTTACTGTAACACACCGTGTTATCTTCCCATAATAAGCATATCGTTGTGACTGCGGAAGTACGGTGGGATATTGTATAACTAAGATTCCATAAAAACATTGAAGCATTAATTATTGGCATGTAGCCAAATAAAAAACATTAAAGACATGTTATTTTAGACTGGTAAAGATATTGTATTTTACT
This sequence comes from Lepetodrilus schrolli, assembly GCA_032361225.1. Taxonomy (NCBI): domain Eukaryota; kingdom Metazoa; phylum Mollusca; class Gastropoda; order Lepetellida; family Lepetodrilidae; genus Lepetodrilus; species Lepetodrilus schrolli. The sequence goes on from JAUTBT010069878.1 coordinate 841, forward strand.
TTTTATTCGTCTTTTATACTCGCGATAAGAATAAACTCCACACGAACATATGAAAAAAAATATATCTGAAAATATTGAAAACCAATGGGATATATATGTGGAAAGCGTAGATTGTTGCCCAATACTGGTATACCTGTGTAGACAAATCAAATGTACCTACTTTCAGGTAAAATATGTTTTACTATGAAATATGTCGACAAACCGTGATTGTAATACTATTATTTAAATATAACATTGACGCATTAACATGCTCTTTCTTTTCTTTTTTTGGATACACATTGCACATTTCGACTGAATCAAATTTGATGACAATAGGTGTTCGATATTCAACAGAGTCACCGCCTTTCTTGTCAAGAAACATCACGTGGCCATTTAATCCGGAAGCATTGACGATCTGCCGAAATGGAGAGGTCGTGTTAAAGGTTAAAGTTTGTGATGGGAAGTCAGATTGTAGAGACGAAAGTGACGAGTTGGACTGCGGTGAGAACCTCTGAGATGGGACCAGTTTTACAAAGAGAAAATAGAAAACAGAAGAGAATTAATACAATAAAATGCATTATTTGTACTGATAGCCTACTACCATCACTGTATAATTTGACCCAGATCAACACATATTGAGACCGGCTCAATAATGGTTTGAGCGTCGACGCGGAGTGCGGAAGGTCGCGGGTTCGATCCCCGGTCGCGTCATACCAAAAGCTGTTTTAAAATGGTACTTGTTCCCCTGCTTGGCGGTCAGCATCATAAAAGGGTAAAGCAAGGACTGGTCCACTCGGAATCAGTATTCTGTGTCTGACTGGTGTATCCATGTTCCATCTGCGGCATGTGATATTCCAAGTGAGCTAGCACTATAAAAATTGGTGGAAATCCAGACTAGTACAAGCAGTACATATGCATGCAAGCATATGCATGCAAGCCATGATGTGAGTGAAAAAATCTTGAAAGTGGATTTAAACCCCAAATCAACCAACGAAAAATGCCCAAGTTACAGGTATGATCCTGATGGTGTAGTGTCCCCGGTCCTGCTTCTATGAATGAAGTAATGAATTCTTGTTTAACACCATTTGCAACAAATTTTCAGCTATCCATGACAACTTGGTAGATGATCAGTAGATATACAACACAAGTTTCTGGTACCTGACAGTATCTTCATACTAACATACAACATCATCATTAGTTGGAATACAAGTAACAACACTATGAGGGGTGGGTGGTAGTACAATGGTAGAATATTGGATCAGAAGCAAAGGCCCCTGGTTCAAATCCTGTCCCAGGAGCCCAGCATCAATGTTCACAAAAGTTACTTTTCTGATGTGATGATGATAGCATGTGCAGTCTGTACCGTGGCAATGCTGTTGACATCTTTGGTCTGTCAGCACCAGCTGGTGATTGCAGGTGTACTGCAACATTCAGTGCTATTGATGTTGAGGGTTTCCTCATGCCATAAACTGACAAGCCGTTATGTAAGTGAAAGAATCTTAAAAGTGGCACTAAACCCCAATTAAAATTAAAAGACATTACCATTATATGTTGGAATACAAGTTGCAACGCTATGATTATGAATACACCTCAGTGGAATACACCTCAGATTTTTGGTACGTACCTTCCAGTATCTTCACACAAATGTAGGCCATCATCATTAAACCGTATGGGTGAAAGATTCCTGCTGTGACGTAAAACAATAACTCACTCACTCGCCCACTCATTAAACATTTCTGTCCCACTTCAGAAAACATTCTGCAGAATGTACAAGACAGCTTGAAGAACGACTACAAAAGCGTATCAGAAGCGCTCCAGAAGTACATGACAGAGCGCATCAACGAGATCAACACGATCCACCGAGAGGTAGTGTCTAGACGGGAGGCTCTCACTAAGCTGCAGCAGGAGGTGGAGACTCGAGCCAAGGACCTGGAGCAAAAGGAGAGGAAGCTGGCTGATTCGGAGCACCAGTTTACCAAGGACCAGCGTCAGTGGACGGACACCAGCCAGCAGGAGAGACAGGAACTGGCCAGGCAATGGCAGCAACTCAAGGATGAGATCACACGCATGGAGGAACTCCACGACGTGCAGAAGGTGAGAGGGCGTTCTGGTTGATGCTGTTGTACATGCTCCACTGCCCTTCTGGACATACGTAGGGTCTGGTGCTCGTGCTGCAATTACAGAGGGTTGAATAACGCAGAGAACGCTGCTTGTAATATTTTAATGGTTAATGCCGTCATGTTAATATGTTATTTCTATTTTTTTTCTTTTCTTCTCATATCTGGATCCAAATTGGTCCATATTAAAGTATTTTGTTTTCAAAATTGAAGAATTCAAAATAATATACAATCTAAATTCTCTCATTGTTGTCAAAAGAGATTTTTCTTTTCATTACTAATGTTGAATTCCAATTCATTTTTGTTTTATTAAGAAAATATTTTGCATTGCTTTGCAAAATGATCACTGTGAGCCATCTTGAATACTTGGCTGTGAATACTTGGCTGTGAATACTTGGCTGTGAATACTTGGCTGTATTTGAGGTCTTCCTGTAAAGCATGCACAGAGCACCACGTACATGTGTTATTATATCTTGTGATTTCTAAATAACATTATAATCCACTCTCTGAACAAATAGTAACAAGCAGCTTTTGTGTGTTATACATATATATATTTATCTATGTCAAATCACCGGGAATGGTAGCTTTTCTTGCTGTAGTTGCTTTCACTGTGTTGTTAAAAAAATGACAATATAACTTTGTATTTCATCTCTACCTTATTAATGATTTGCACCTCCTCCACCAATGCATGTCACAATGGGTGGCTCCAGTTTTGGTGCACTTGTACTTATGTACTTCCTACTTTTGTAAAAAAAAATTTAAAAAAAGGTAGCCCCTTTTTTTCCTGATGCTGTATTTCTATTCTAGTAGATCTAGTTGAATATAATCATTCCTATTTGTTCTGTCGTTCTGGGTTTTTGAGAGGTGTAGACTAGGTTGATGTGCCTGTGATGGTGGTGTTAGGTCACGTGCATCGGATGTCCCTGTCCATTAACCCTCTCCCTGCTGGATTAGGCACAGTCAAAGCTCTTTTGGGCATCTCCGGTTGCCTCCAGCATGGAGAGGGTTAAACATCCCCGTACAGCTTCCGAGCCAGTGTATACTACAGGGTTGTCGCTCACATGAGCCCGATCCACGTATTCACTGCGTGTCGAACGTGAGATTTATTCCCCGGATCCGGAACTGGACCCTGACTTGCAGTCTATTCCCCGGAACCAGACCTAATTCCCAGCAATCTGATTGGCTCATGTGACCAAAAATATAAATAAAATATTTTTCTTAACACTAACGCTAACCATGTGAGCCAATCAGATTGCCGGGAATTGGGTCTGGCTCCAGGGAATAGACCACAAGTCCGGTTCCAGGTCTGGGTCCGGGGAATAGATCCCACCCGTGTCGTAAGCCGTGACGAAACTGGTGTTTCGTACTTGTACTGTTTGGGATGGCTATACCCTCAGGGAAGATGGTGCATCGTCATCGCTGTATTTTGTATATATTAATTTATGCTCACTTGCATTCTTTTTTTTATATCCATGTTTCAGATATCTGAAGAATTTGCACTGCTCTTTAGTAATAAGCCTGCCAGGTTTTATTCGCAACCTGGTTGACTATTTTGACTACAAAATGTTTGATTTCTAGCAAATCCTAGTATATGTATATATGGGGACTATGCGATCCTATGAAATATGCTCTCTCTTTATGTGTAGGGGATGAGGGGATGGGGGTGATCAGGAAGAGGATGCCCACATTTGAGATGTTGTGGTACACATCTGAGAATGCTCATACCACATATCAATCATACCACACATCATGTTTATTAGATATCAAATTATGTCTAGAAATGCACAGATCGTGGACATGCATTATGATGAAATGAGAAGAAAACACAGGAAGGCCTCAGAGGAGCGGCCATGAAGATTTTGGGAAATATTCTCCATTCTGAGCACACACAAAAATTGGGGGAAATTTTCTCAATGCATTGATTGTTCTGAGCAGTTTGAGCATAGCCGAATATAAGATAAAACACATGAAGAACTGACATCTGGAAACTTTCACGATTGTTCCGAGCATTGAGCATAGCCGACTGAGCACATCCAGTATATACTAGTTTGGTGGAGTACTAGTAGCCTGTTAAACACACACAGAGCATTTCCTGCAGCAGTAGAGTTGATCACTGAGAAGCTGTATAGCACTAAACAGTTACAGACTGACCGTCCACTAACAGTGAAGGTAACAGTTATATAGTAATATTATGTCTTCAATATATTACAGTCATTTTATAACCTCACCATTCCATAACAGTCATGCCATGAGATCGCTAAGACTTTTTGGTAATCTGACATTGGAAATATTTTAGCATGGAAATATAAACTGGTTTAAATGAAATTGTTGGAGAAATGTATGCACAAAGTTGAGTAAATTTTAAAATTAAATAAATACCCCATGTAATATAGATGTGTTATCATTATTTGGTCTGTCAGTACCAGCCGATGCTTGTAGGTTTACTGCAACATTCAGTGCTGCGGATGTTGCAGGTTTCCACCTGCCCTAAACTGACAAGCCGTGATGTGATATAAGTGAAACAACCTTGAAAGCGGCTCTTAACCTCAATTTAAAAAAATATATATAATGAGAAAAAGTAAAGATGATTTCAGTCAAGATTTTTGTTGATGTATTCAAATGCTTCAACATCTCAGTCAATATGCATGCTGGGGTGAAGCATTAGCCGCTTCATGAAGTGTACAGATTTCTTCATCACTTTGCATATTCTTCATTTTCGTCTTCACAGTAATGTTAACATACATCTGCTAATTAAAGAAGCACTGCCCAGTTTTTATTAAAGGCTGTGATTCTCTTCCTATGAACATGGTGGACTGTTGTAATGTCAGAAATAAAATAGAAATGAATTTCACCAATCACAATTTCACATCTATTATTGTGAATTCTTCAAATATCAATGATATGTTGACTATTGTGCTAATGCTCTGTTTAATATTTGTTATACATCTTGTACTTTGTAGTCTTCCTAACAGAAATTAAATGACTTTAGCTTGCACGTAATTACTACAAATAGCTTCCCTAGAAATGCACATGCCTTACGTGTGCATTGTGATGGGGGCCGTATCAAAATTGTATGTGTCATCACTGGAGTCTGTGTTGTTCAGATGGATACTGATTGGCTCCACCTTACTGTTGTGGACATCACTTTGGGAATGGTCGCCTATCCTCGAACACAAAATTTGCAAATCATAAATCAAAATTCATATGATCTAATAGTCTTCATAAACCCCACAGACATCGTTTTTATTTTCGAGTTTACAATGTTTATAAACAACAAGCCTAATCTGCGAACCAATAGTTCATTAGTACCAGTCTAAATTTAGAACATGCTCCATATATAGGCATAACTTGTCACATGGGGGTCTATTTTTACCGCGGTATGTGTTGTTGGCTTAATCCTCCCTGCTTGATTAGGCAAAAGCACTGCTCTTTAGGGCATCTCTGGTTGCCTCCAGCAGGGAGAGGGTTAATTCTGTTCTGTCAAAATGGCAAAGAAACAGTCTGCATTGGATTCGTTTTTTTCGATCTAAATGCGAACGTTCATCTGACAGTGACAGGGTTAATATTTTTCTCCATAATCACAGTGATGTATTTTTAGTTACTTGACATCTAGATGACATACTTTGGATATTCATTAGAAAAATCATTTCTATTCTATTTCTGTCATTACTATAGGAACATTTCCAGGGACAATTGTTCTTGTTAAGAAATCCGTGGCACAGCACCATGAAATTATTTTACGCAAGCATGGACAGAAAGCCATTTTCAATTTTTTGAGCCATATCTCTCAGACACGGACGTTGCTGTCTAGTCACCCTTTTCACTACAAATTAATTAGGGTGGTGCTTAATTAATTTCCATTCAGATGTATTGGTAGTTTTTTCTGTCAAGACTAATCTGTGATTGTGCATATATTAAACCAGTTTCTCAAAAATAGTACTTTTTAAATCCAGTTCTGTAACACATTGTGTGATAGTGGGTTTTTTCACACACTGACCTACTGTACATATCAACTACTTTATCACAAATAATGAAAGCTTAAACAATTCATGTGTATGAAAGATATGAATCTAATGGACATCTTTTTCAGCTTCCAAGAAGCAGCGAAACATTATAAATGCTGTCATACACAATTTGCGTGTAAATCCTGATAATAGTTGACCCAACACTACGTTCCATCGTCCCATCAGTTGTATAGGTCAAGTAAGTCATGATCAGGTTGACTGGAATGTTAAACTTCCACAAGTAGCTAAAGATGTGCAAAATGTCGCCATGTTCCTCCTTGTTCTACTTATCCCTTTCTATTATGATACTTACTGACAAGAAATACTGGGTTAACCTTGATTTAGATAGTGCAATATTAGAATGTTGAACTTAGGAGGTAATGGTCCCGGGGTCAAATCGTGTTTCGGGGGCCCAGCATTAATGTTCATGAAAGTTACCTTTCTGATGCGATGCTGATACACTGTGCTGTCTGGAGAATAGCGACGCTGTTATCATCATTGGTCTGTCAGTTCCAGTCGGTGTTTGCAGCTTTACTGAAACATTACACGCAATGGATGTTGCTGGTAACCTCATGCCCTAAATTTACAAGCCGTGATATAAGTGAAATAATCTTGAAAGCAGAAATCTCCCTACAGAATTAATAAATAAAATCACTGATATTTTTGGCACCTCTGGTTACCTTCAGCAGTGAGAAAGCTAAATTAATCAGCCAACTATAATTATAAATATTACTGATAATACGCATCCAAAAAATGTCGTTTTCATTTTCGGTTGGTCTTCCAGCTGTGATCAAAAACATTAGTTCAATGATTTCCGGTTGATGATGTTGTTATGGTTGACTAATTTCTTCTGGATGATTGTTGGCCCAAGTATGTACAAAGTAAGTATCTTGTAGATGGATCAGCAGCCCCACTGATATAAACAAGCTTCAGGTACATAATATATAGAACATGGACTAAACAGGCTATGTACACATCATAAATATATCGAAAGCAGAACATTGTATATTTATATTTCTTGAATTATTAATGGCTTTTAAAAAATCTAATTTGTGTATTATTTAAAAAAAAAAAGGATATTAACATTCCAGGCAAACATGTATTTTACTACATGTTTATGTTCATACTATGAAATACGTAAAACATAGCTTTCACTTAATACGAAAGTGAGCCTAGATGGTTACTGTGATAATTGACACAACCATGATTGCAATCAGTATGAACAGCGGTTGTTGTGGTTGTTGATGAATGAAATTCATGTTTATATTCTTGTACAGAAAACGAAAACTAAAGTGTAACCCATCCTGCAGTGCACAACCCCCAACGTTTACATTAAATTATTAGCATGATTAGAGTGTGAGGGAGGCTGTCTGGGATAATATGTAGCTAGTATCCACTTCTTGTGTCCCTATTTGTTCAATATTGCATGTTACATGTCCTTTTAATATATGCTCGCTTTCTCGCAGACATCTGTCAAATTTTGCTTTATATGTTTACTGTTGTCTTCCCTTGATTTAGGGGAAGACTTCGTGGTTTTATCCAATTTTCTGACTATATCTGCATTATCAGGATGTATAGACTTGTGTGTAAAATATTGCAATAACTGAGTTTGTGATCCTCCCAGTGGCTACTTTCTGACTTCATTTATGTTCTCAAATGCTGGTATGTGTTCAAATGTTAAGGTCATAGAAATTTATAATATCACAACATTTCATAAAATTTTAGTGGATTTTTCTTCCCCAGAGAAAAATGTAGACGTATCAGGGTTGTTCCAGTAAGGTACCCAGTACTAAGTTGTTTATGGTTTGTCAAACTTTCAAGATTTCAGTCTATGTATCACAAATAATTATAGAAATCAATATGTTGTTCAAGTGAAATTTCACAAATACTAGTATTGGGAGACATTTGTTTGTATTTGCCAAAATATTCAGCCATTCCAGTCCAAAATATCTGTTGGGAATCACCAGTAAAATTGCAAATATCCACATATTCCTTGATAGATGCATAAAATAAGATGTGTGTCAATGTGGCTAAATGGGTGTTGATATTTCAGGGCCGAGTGAAGCTGGACGTTGGTGGCCATGTTTTCACGACTTCTCTGTTGACCTTGACCCGAGACGATGAGTCCATGTTGGCGGCCATGTTTAGCGGCCGCCACGAGGTGAGACTGGAGGCAGACGGAACGGTGTTCATTGACCGCGACGGCACACATTTCCGCCATATCCTCAACTATCTGAGAGATGGTGGTGTGACTGTTGATTCCTTGCCTAGAAGTCGGCAAGTCCTGAAGGAACTCCGCAATGAAGCTGTGTATTACCAACTGCACGGCTTGGTGCAGCAGATAGAGAAGCTGCTTTAGTCTGCCTGCTGTCGTAGAACTTTGAAACTAATCAAATCTTGCCTTCTTAAAACAAAACAAAACAATCCAAATATATACCCTGGGGGGAAAAAAAAACAACACAAAATATTTATCCACAGCCAAAGATACAAGATTCATCCTGTTTTTGTTAGCAAGGAGTGCTAATTCCATCGTTGATGCTGCCAAATATGTGTATTCAGGTAAGGAAAGCATTGCAGAGAAGTTGTGCAATTTTGAAGATGTTTTGATAGAACTAGTCTTTGCCATTCAGAATCGCAACATTCTGAGGTGTTGGAGCAGACCTGTTGCGGGGCAGACCTGTTGCAGAGGTGTGTTGGAAGAATAATGGAGAATATCATTTGTGATGGATGGTTTCCAAACCGTGAAGCCTTTTTATGTCCAAGTAGCTATTTTTGGCTTTGGTGGAGGTTGTAGATTGGGTTGTTTGTGCTGGAACGGAGGGATGATATATATATATACTTTGTGTTTCAATGGGAAAAATTCTAAACATTACTAATATTAGTAAATATTCATATGATCACTGATTATGCCATCTACTAATAATTAAAAGAATCATAAATGTTATTTTGCATGAGGACTTCCATCGACACTTAATCTTGCAAAATACAAAAATATGTTTTCTCCCAATGTAATAGTATGTTTGGTCATTCTTGTTATTTTATATTCCCCCCCGATATATTAATGTCATGAAGTATATATAGCAACCCCTGCCTTAGACTGTCTTGTATTATCATTATGTCTTTCCAATCTCATTATTCTATACCTCGTATATTAATGTGATAATTTGTTGTCAAATCAATTGAATATATATAACAGTATTTTATTCACATATATTTCGTTAAATTATTTTATCTAACATCTTTTTATCAAGTATTTTGTGTGCAATTAAAGATATACTATATCATTGTTTGATAGTTTTTCTCAATTAAACCATTATAATTACATGTTTGTCTTTGTAAAAGGTAATTGTTTAATAATGTACTAAGATTGTCACAGTCAAGTTATACTACTGACACCAGTTTGACTTCTTGTTAACCTTGGACATTTCATCCAATAAAATTTCTAGTATTGATATTCACCTAATCTAGCTTTATTCAAATAGTTCACTGAGTATATTTAATATACTTGATAACATTGTTCTTTCTATTAGGTATTTGTCGATATCAGTGCATGCTGTATGAAGTTTTGTGTAGCAACACTACTGGAACATGTATTATCCATGTTCTAAGTGAATGCTACAATATTGATATTTTTCAAAAAATCAGTGGTTCAATCAGTGGTGAATGATGAGATTTGATGGAATAGAAACACATTTTCATTTCAGCAATCTCTCTATATATGTATTATTGTTTTATATCTGAGTGATTTGTCTAGCCACTGCATTGGATGTATTCATACAATCACAGTTTGTTGACATCTTTCATGGCCAAAGACATTGAACCTGAAAGTATGTTATTCTAGTATATTGGGCAACAAGCCACATTTTCCACTGGTTTTCAATATTTTCATATTTTTTTCATATTCTCATCATGCTCATATTTTTTTTTAATTACAAGATTAAAAATAAAAATATGAACATATTGAGTGCCAGTGGGAAATATGGAAAATGTAGCTTGTTGCCCAATGAAGTACTTGGGCAGACACATCATGACTTCAATACTTTCAGGTAAATATATTTGATCATGAAATATATCACATTGTATGCATTTAAATATGTCTAGTCTGTTAGACTATAAGGCAGTATAATAGCATGAAACACTATAGTTGAAGGAACTTCAATAGTACCTGAATATTTGTGCTAATGTTTATATGGATTATCTCCCTTGATGTCTATTTTTATGCATTCTAATAATTCAAGTGGGTCTAGTTATTTTTTCTCTCTCTGGTTTATGCAGTCTGATAATGCAAAATCATATTTGAAATTACACATTGTTTGTTCTTTATAGTATTTGTTGGACTGCCAGGTTAATGTCATATATTTTAACCTCCTCTCTGTTGGTGTCGACTTGAGATACCCAATAGTGTATGTGGACACTTTGAATGTTAACCTTGATCTATGGCTGGTATTAATTTCAGTGTAGTCACACTGATTGTTTTAGATTAATTAGAAAATATGATCTGAAAAGAAATTGATCGTTTTTGTATTGATAGTGTCGGAAACAAATTATTTTTCACAACCAATTTAGGTATTTGAACTATTAGAGTGTTCTTGTGTAATATGAGAAGTACAGTACGATTGCCAGATTAGTTTCAAACCAGTATTGAGTGCAATAATAGTGAGTCACATCTTGGTCCAATATTTACCAATAGCCAATATTAGATGAGAATATTTGAAGTTTGAAGAACTGCTGTTAATAACAATGTGGTGTGCTAGTAGAAAGACAACCAGAGTGTTTATTTACCTATCACAGCTAATAGAAAGACAACCAGAGTGTTTATTTAACTATCACAGCTAATAGAAAGACAACCAGAGTGTTTATTTAACTATCACAGCTAATAGAAAGACAACCAGAGTTTTTATTTAACTATCACAGCTAATAGAAAGACAACCAGATTGTTTATTTAAATATCACATTGCTTACATATATTGTCCAGTGATCATAGTAACTAAATACTATGCTTGTTTTTGTCTATTATCTATGCTTCATCAGATGGAGGTTTGTCAAGACCACGGCCAAGTATGTACTTTTCAGCTAACATTTTCTTGTATTTGTTGAAGGGACTGACTGAGGCATAATTAAAACATAATTATTTATTGAGGAGGATGTAGACAGGATTATGGATTTTTGTGACAAGTAAATTCTCAACCATTGCTAATTTTGTACAAGTATATGGGATGGTAGTTAAACCATTGTTAAAATGTGTAAGTAGTTGATAATTATGTTTCAGTCCTGGCCAATCTTTCCCACCATGTGATATATTGTATTATACACTCAGTATACTCAGTATACCTTGTGATAGATGGATAGTGTGTTAAATGTCATTGATTGGTCAATTTGAAGGATGACACAGAAATAATGGCTCTCAAAAACTTTTGCACTAATGCTTACATTTTCCCAATGTTATGTCGATGGTATTTTGGTATATCAACTGTAATTATTACAGTACACTACTGATACACGATTAGTAGATTGTTTTAAGTTTACGATCATGTGGCGTTCACAACTTGTAGAATATTTTAAAGCATCTTCTGTTATTATCTCAAGGCCAGCTAGGTTTCCATGTTAGTCTGCACCCCTCCAAAAATGAGCATAGTGAAACGATCAGGCCCCGAGATTACTAATCAATGAAGCATCCATGTTTATGTTGTCAATATAATTGAGCTTTAATTGTTCCTCCCTTCAAAGATGGAATGTTAAAGGTTTAAATTGTTGAAAAAATGGCACATTTTATGTTTAAATGGACACCGGAATATCTACTTCTATCATTCAGTCATTTGTTCGTTATCAATGTCATTGGCCTATAGACATATAATTAATTGATACATCATAATATCACTGTGTAGATCTTTCCAGTTCTTTATGGATAAATAATTGCAATTGTTTTTTTAGAAAACACACACAAAAAGTGATACATCATGAGCAGTGATGACATTTTATGAGAAGGGATTTTTAAAAATCTACCTGAACAAAATCTTAATTTAATTTAATTTATTTTTGCGGCATTTTTATGGATTCTTGCAAGTGTTATTTACATAATAACGTCAATAGTTTCTGACATTGTTCGCGTCTCTTAAAGTATTATAATATACTTTTTACATCTATTTTATGTACGCATGTTGTAATATTTAATCATTTAATTAAGGTAGCTTACGGAACCAGTTGAGGTAAATATTCCTAGAAGCTGTTTCCTTACTGTTCACTTTCAATGCAATCATAGTTAAGCTTTCTAAAAACCTTTTTGGAAAATTATACGTTATATTATAATATTCATCTACAATTGTTGTGTTATTGCAGTAAGAGACTTCTACTACTACATTTTGTAATTGGCAGACTAATAACATGAACTAAGTCGTGTTTCATGTGCGGTTTGTCTCTGTTTTTTCCCCCTTCTAGTGCATACCACCAATCAAACGTTAAGATATTTGCCTGTATTTACCTGTATTTACCTGTATTTACTGTATTTACCTGTATTTACCTGTATTTACCTGTTACCTTGTTGGATGTATTAGTTTCTTTTCACAACAGCCTTGAAGATTTGAAGCTCTTTTGATGGAATATTTTGTATTGTTGTGTAACTGCAATAACCATTACTTGCTGTGTTACCGGTTGTTAATTAATTGTGACTTCTAACATGTACTAGTATACCAGCTACTAGTATACCAGGTACTAGTATACCAGGTACGGACACATTAGACTGCAATCAATGCGAGACTGGAATTGATTATCACAGTTTAAATACTGCATCTGTAAATATCGGCCCGGCATCAATGTTCGCGAAAGTTACTTTTCTGACGCGATATTGATAGGATGCGATGTCTGTAGAGTGGCAATG
>JAUTBT010069889.1:0-13814 GCA_032361225.1 Lepetodrilus schrolli
CCTCAATATTTAATAATGCTCCTCAATATTTAATAATGCTCCTCAATATTTAATAATTCTCCTCAATATTTAATAATGCTTCTCAATATTTAATAATTCTCCTCAATATTTAATAACTCAATATTTAATAATTCTCATCAATATTTAATAATACTCAATATTTAATAATGCTTCTCAATATTTAATAATGCTCCTCAATATTTAATAATGCTTCTCAATATTTAATAATTCTCCTCAATATTTAATAATGCTTCTCAATATTTAATAATTCTCCTCAATATTTAATAATGCTCCTCAATATTTAATAATGCTCCTCAATATTTAATAATTCTCCTCAATATTTAATAATTCTCCTCAATATTTAATAATGCTTCTCAATATTTAATAATGCTCCTCAATATTTAATAATTCTCCTCAATATTTAATAATGATTCTCAATATTTAATAATGCTCCTCAATATTTCATGACAACCCAGATACAGTGAGTGCTGCCAACAGCAAACATTTCATACGATAAATCCATAGCATGTATTGGCGAACTCAGACACGGCAACTGTGGTTCGTTGTCTAATGTTGCACAACATGTTACATACAAGGCAGTTGCCAATGGTATAGCTCCTGTGTGTTTGTTGTATATACATAAGTAAGTACTATAAATCAAGCACAATGTATTCAAGCCCCGAGAGAGAAAAATCCATGATAACAATAACATAAGATCTGAGCGCGGTCGGTCTCGACAACGTATTGGTGGGATATTATGTATCTGTAGTCATCTGGTTTTCGTATGAATTTGGATTTACTGCCGATTTCAAGATCACTTCGCTAACATCACTAATGTCTTGGTGGGACAGCACACATACCCGCTGTCACGTGGCACCGAGATTACGAAATGGTTCGAGAACGATTTCTTACTTAAACTCAAAACGTATATTGGAATTTGTGTCTGGTTTTTGGTTCGAATTGGGATTTGGAAATATTCAAAATATTGTAGTAATGTCCCAATACATGTATAATTATTTGTATCTTTTAAAGAAATATTCAAAATATTCAGGTTATGATGAAAAAGATGATTAAAAGTGGCAAGAATTTGTGGTATTTCAACGGCCAGACAACACACTATCAGATGCTAGAGTGGATACTACAAGCTATTCTCAGATCTCGTCTGGTGAAGATAATTAAATCCATTTATTTGTGAAGTGGGTTAGGTATGGTAATATATTTATAGTAATATTTATAGCTTGAGAATGACTTTCATTAACTAATAGTTAACTAGTTAGTAGATACATAGACAGAAAATAGCAGTTCATTATTAAAACTGCGTAAGACATTACATATGGCGAGTCAATTTTGTAATTATAAACTATTTATGAGAGTTGTTGATACACTGGCAAAAACGAGTCAATATAAGACATATACAGTATTTAAAAAAAGTTTATAGCCACGTTCCAGATTCTTTAACTTATATCACGACTTGTCAGTTTAGGGCAGGAGGAAACCCACAAGATCCGTAGCACTGAATGTTGCAGTAAACCTGTGAGCACCAGCTGGCACTGACAAGACCAAGGATGATAACTGCATTATAACAGTACAGACAGAACATGCTATCAATATTTCTAAATAACATTGTAATCTGATATACATGTGACCAGTGACAAATCCTGTTTGGAATCACTAACTTAAAGAAACAAAAGTGGGATTATATTTAATATAACTGGAATAACAATCACAAAACTAATTGTATAAATATGAATATATTGATACAAATATTGATTTACTCATGTGGCATTTTCTCTGTGATATTTCACAGGATATATTTGTATTTCATACAAAATTAATTTCTATTATAAATACAAATATAATAATTCTAAACCAATTTTCCTCATATAAACTTTCAACACTGATATACTTATATTTCATACAAAACTCATATTCACATGTACCAAAACACAACTTCAGGAAATTGGTTTTCATGAATTTCAACCATTTCCCTCATTTTGCCCTAAATTCCACACCGATACATCATACCTGACACAATAATTGTATTTGATACAAAACTCATATGTGCCTGAATCAGAATACAAACATAACTCTTCAGGAAAGTAGTCTTCGAAAATATTTGTTGCGTATGGGTGAAATATTCCCGCTGCGATGTAAAGCACTAATTCATTCATTCTTTGAGAATTTCAACCACTTTCCTCATATATCATAAATTGCACACACTATTTGTATTTCACACAAAACCCACATGCGCCCGAATTACAACATAAACATGACACTATCTTCAGGAAGGTAGTCTTTGTTAGTTTCAATCTTCGTGTCCTTGTGGAGTATCACCATTGTAAAGACAGAGATGTCTCTCACACACACGACAATCATAGATACACAGATGTCTCTCACACACACACACGACAATCATAGAGACACAAATGTCTCTCACACACACACAACAATCATAGAGACACAGATGTCTCTCACACACACATGACAATCATAAATACACAGATGACTCTCACACACACGACAATCATAGAGACACAGATGTCTCGCACACACACACGACAATCATAAATACACAGATGACTCTCACACACACGACAATCATAAATACACAGATGACTCTCACACACACATGACAATCATAAATACACAGATGACTCTCACACACACACGACAATCATAGAGACACAGATGTCTCTCACACACACACAACAATCATAGAGACACAGATGTCTCTCACACACACAACAATCATAGAGACACAGATGTCTCTCTCTCACACACACACACGACAATCCCGCAGCAAAAACTGCCATCCACGATCAATAGGAAGCGATGCCCTGGTGGTTCCATCCCGTACCTTGTCGTGACAGTTGCAGCCGCGTACCGTACCTCCGCCGCGGCGACCGCAGTCTGTGTTGCTGGGTCCTCCTAACCTACCGCCGTTCACGCTGCCAGTTATGGAATAACATTACAACCTGAAAATATGCTGCCCTCGCCGCCACCACGCACAGACCGTCTTTAAGATTGAGGTCTCCACAGGCTGGTGTTGGCAGTAATGCAATGGGTGATATGTAAGTCGAATTGCAATGATTCCAATACATGGAGCTCTATCATGTGTTGGTCGGCGAATGAGGTTGTGGCTTGGTGGGGGTTGTCTGGTTGTCGTGGTGACTTAAATCTCAAATAGGTATGCGTCTTGATATTAAATTTGTTACTGTTTGACGAATCCTGTACTGATTTTCTTTAATGCTTGAGGAATTCTGTAAAGATTGATTCATTTAAATACAATCGATCGATCTGAATGATCAGAATAATTGTCAAACCAAATTATTACCTAAAAATGTATTGATTTAAAGTCAAATGCTGTGCTTTATCAACCAGCGACGTACTCCTTATAACACAATTGTTATCAATGTTTTCCTATATTTTCACAATGTTTTGGGCAGTACAAAATGATTGCATGCATTCCAAGTTCACATACTTTGAATCTCAATTAAAGTATTTTTAAAAAGCAAATCATCAACAAATATGATTGTATGCCTTTAAATTAATGAATGATTGTTCTGCAAGTGCAGCACATCAAGTTATCACATGTAATATAAAAGTTATCACATGTAATATAAAAGTTATCACATGTAATAAAATGCCCATTAGGCTTACAGTTCCTGCAATGACATAAGCATGTACAGATTATGGATGAATGAAAGGGCCATAATCAGTTACCGGACATGACCTCAATACAAGTTGTATAGGAGTTGTCAACAAACACTGTACCATATCCAACAGCTACATGGACCAGAGATGTTGCACTTTTCACAGTTTATACAAAATGTGCACATAACTTGAAATAAAATGAACACTGGTAAAATTTCAAATAACAACATGAATTGTATACCATGTAAATAATTGTAATGGTGTCATTGTCGATTGCTACAATAAAGAATTAAATAGTTGTAATTAGCTGTGATAATGCTTGCCGTGTTTACTTTCAGAATCTCCAACCAGCACATATTACTTAGCCCTGCATGCAAATACAAACACTATATCAAAAGTAAATAATATTTCAGAATCTCCAACCAGCACATATTACTTAGCCCTACATGTAAATACAAACACTATATCAAAAGTAAATAATATTTCAGAATTAAACATCAGCTGCAATAACCTAAACCCATTTAAAAGTTTAAAAAATAAACATATAAAAGAACAACTTTTGAATGAAAGGCATGTTTACATAGTTCATGGACGAACATATTTTTACCTGAAAGTATGTACATTTGATTTGTCTACGCAAAAAAGCTGGATTTAGATATATAGAAAAACAACTTTTGAAATAATGCCTTCCATCGAAAGCTACAAATTCAATAGACCTAGACACAATTAATTATTCCATCCTGGCCACCGACCACCGACCACCATTTTGTGCAGGGGTAGCTATTTGAAGCTGGATGTTTTTCTTTTAATTGGGACGGATATTTTCAGCTGGCTCTTACTAATGAGAAGCATACTGCGCTCCCCAATCAAATGTTGGACAATTATTCCATCCTGGCACCCGCAGAGTATACAATGATATGTCTTGCTAATAAGACTATTTTCCTAGGTCTGGATGCTGTTAAATAACTTTCTCGTAATTAGGAAAACAAAGGTAAATGTTGTGTTGCCATGGATACATGACTAAGTACAGGAACAGAGACGTCAGTTTTACTCAAACTGATTTGTGAAGAAAAACAATATGGCGCAATTACCCAGTTGAACTCGCTAATTTCCTTGTGATACTTCATGTGTAACAAGAGTTCATGTGTTACACAGAGGTGTAACAAAAGTTCATGTGTTACACAGAGGTTTAACAAGAGTTCATGTGTAACAGAGGTGTAGCAAGAGTTCATGTGTTACATGGAAGTATATCAAAAGTTCATAAGTGCCACAAACATACTGTAAAACAGGTATCATTCGCATGTCTGTAATTTTCCTGAAATTCACTATCTGTATTTGATCGTGAATTTAAGAAACACGTGAATAATACACCAGTTGAAGTAGGACACTGTATTATAGGATGAAGGCCCACTCTGCCCAGGTCGAAACTCATTGACAGTTATCAAAACACGTTCAGGCTGAGGGTTGACTGAGCGTCTAGACCATTAAATTTATGTCACAATATTCTAAACTGTGTGGTCATTTAATCATGGTCAATTGGGTTTGGAAATGTTGGCAAATGCATTGTAATGGTACATGTAATGTAATGGTGTCACTTGTATAGAATAATACTTACTAAAATATTTAGTGATAGCTATGCAAACATTTTATTTGTTTTAATTTGGTTAGGTCGTACAAATTAAGAAATAGAATTTTGGTTGTTTGTCATTCCATAAAGTATTTACTGAGATAATCCATCAGGAGTAGCAATGCATTTCATGAGTGTTAATCATGTACTGCCAGGTGTTAATACGATCCATCACTGATCGCAAACCTGCAGGGCCCTGTACAAAACGAATAACTCTATGATAAATGTATCTCCAATGTTAGCCATAGACAACAACACTGCTAATGTGTGAAGTTGGAGGTACAGTTATGTTGGAGGTACAATTATGTTGGAGGTACAGTTATGTTGGAGGTACAGTTATGTTGGAGGTACAGTTATACAGTTATGTTGGAGGTATCGTTATGTTGGAGGTACAGTTATACAGTTATGTTGGAGGTACAGTTATGTTGGAGGTACAGTTATACAGTTATGTTGGAGGTACCGTTATGTTGGAGGTAAAGTTATACAGTTATGTTGGAGGTACAGTTATGTTGGAGGTACAGTTATACAGTTATGTTGGAGGTACAGTCATGTTGGAGGTACAGTTATACAGTTATGTTGGAGGTACAGTCATGTTGGAGGTACAGTTATACATTTATGTTGGAGGTACAGTTATGTTGGAGGTTATGTTGGAGGTACAGTTATGTTGGAGTTACAGTTTCATACAGGAGAGACTAGCAAGTTGCAGTAAACAGGTGTAATTTTTTTGGTATCTCTACCGATTCATCGATATCAGGATTAATTACATGCCCAGCTTTGATAAGGCAGGTTCAAGTCTGCAAAAATGACAATATCAATAATATTATACGAGATAGGCGATTGCAAGTATGGGTCTCCATACATGGACAAACAATCAATACAGGTCTCTAACTCATCCCGAAGAGTGCTCAATGGCCATCACTTCTCTGTATTGATCAAATAATGGTTGTTCTCAGTCTGGAGACATGCTGGTGGAGAAATCTAAAAGTAAAGACATGGATGCAAAGGAATTTTGGCACCTTAGGGAGCTGTGCAGTTCAAGAAAGGGATCTCACCTCTACAAAGGAGAACATTAGATTTCAACCTCTATAATAATAATAATAATAATAATAATACCTCTATAATAATGACAATATTTATTCAATGGATCAGTGTGCGCTTAGTGTTCTTTCTTAACTTCTTGGTGGTTATACAAGCCAAGCTGTCATTTCCAGCACTAGAAGGTTACCATTCAAAAAGAATAGACTATCCCTCTTCAAAGTAGAATAGAAGATCTCCTCTACAAAGTAGAATAGAAGATCTCCTCTTCAAAGTAGAATAGAAGATCTCCTCTACAAAGTAGAATAGAAGATCTCCTCTACAAAGTAGAATAGAAGATCTCCTCTTCAAAGTAGAATAGAAGACCTCCTCTTCAAAGTAGAATAGAAGATCTCTTCTTCAAAGTAGAATAGAAGATCTCCTCTACAAAGTAGAATAGAAGATCTCCTCTACACAGTAGAATAGAAGATCTCCTCTACAAAGTAGAATAGAAGATCTCCTCTTCAAAGTAGAATAGATTTATCCTGTTACAAATGAGAGTTGAATTAAATAACAAATTGCCTTTTAAAAATTTAGAAGTCGAGATGGTGATGCAAGAAGATTAATTCTTTAAGGATTCCCCAATAAAATAAGAGAATGGCAATGATATTTTTTTTAATAAGAAGGGAAAGTTCCAGGAACCTCCAACATATTATTACCCGTTATAGTGACAAAGACAATCAGGCATAAATGTAAGAATAAATAGCAAAAAGTAGTTTTGTCAAATCTCACAGGTCCCCTAAATCAGAATTGTTCAAAGACGAGCCCTTGGGACCTTTTCTGAATAAGTGGGTTCTTTTGAGATAGCATAACAGGGTTTTCTCGGACAAGTAAAACCTGCAGATTTGACTCGCGATGCAAATGATCCACAAAATTTATTGTAGATGGTAAAAAAGTATGCAAGACCAATAGTGTTAAGTGCAATTTGAGTCGTAATTCAGTTTTGAGGATGGATAATAGAATAATGTGAAATCTGTTAAACTTGAGAAAACTGGAGATTATCTAAGAAAATCTAGGAATGGAAGATTGCAAGTTATGATCATGGATATTTTATGTAAAAATAGATAAATTAATATTATAAAAGGAAAATCAATCCATTAAAATACTACGGATATATATTAGTCAGTAATACATGGTAACATCGTCATAAAAGAAGCAGTCATAGATACTCAAATTATGTAGATTTCATTAAAAAAAAAAAAATTACTGTTTAAAATTGCTAATTTTAATAAATAGATACCCCACTGTCCAGACTTCAATAAAAATTCAATCATTCCAAATGTTTCACAAAAAGCATGCTCGACTGGAATTAAAACCATCGGCTCAGCACTAGATATCGATTATCAATTTGTACACAAATCTGTATACATCATTGCTATATTTAATGCCAACAATTTATGTATTTTTTGCTGCCAATTTCGCCACAAATTTAAATAGCCTCGGACCCTAGACAACACTGCCGTGCCTGTTGCGATGGCGACTATTCTGGAATCCCCGGAACTGGGCAGACAGGTTGGAAAATATGGAATATTGCTGCCTACGGGCATGTGGCCCACAAACGGAATCAACTGAAGTCGGCATTTCTTCTCATCGCTCTCCAACGAGGCGCCTGCATTTGTCCAACCATCGGCAATTACGTGCAATCGTATCAGCTTCGGCCGACTCAACGAGGTCATTGTGTTTTTATAAATGAAAATCCACTCGACCGATACTGTGCTCCTGTTTACTGACATGAAGGGAGACATTCGCCCAGATCTGTTTGGAGCTCAGGACCAGAATTTGAGAGAGACTGGTTTGGTTGATGAACGATTATTGTTGAATTACACTCCATTTTATCAATTCCCAAATATAAATTTAGCTTTGTATTATTTCAACAATGAATAAATAATTATATTCTAATAATATATATATTGTCTTTTTTAAATCTCTTGTTGGGAGTCTCATCATACAAATATTCTAATCAAATTTGTACAACAAAATATTATCATTCCTACTTGCATAATGTAAACATATTGGCAGTCTATTAATAGACTCTTGCTACTGCTACTCAGTGGTGATAATTATGTGGGAAACAACACAAACTGATAATTATTCAATATACGTGGTGGATATCTACTGTGTAATAACGTGGTGGATATCTACTGTGTAATAACGTGGTGGATATCTACTGTGTAATAACGTTTCCATAATAACAGTGTTGATTACGTCTTTTTGTGTTTCTCAAAGCTGATTGGTTGAAACCAGGACTACTTTCACTCTAGTTCCCTCATGCAAAGGCTTCAATGAATCTATATGATTAACGGACATTCATTGTGTGAAGCGTTATTTACGTGGGTTTTCATTCAAACTAATTCATGATAATGCCCTTTTACACTCTGCTGCTGCATTCTGTAAACAAACATGGCTACCCTCATACAGCCACATTTCGTGAAGCTCAGAACTGCGAACATAAATTTAACTCAGGACATATCTTCTGGCATCACTTGTATCTTGTGGGTTGTTCTCTAATTATTTACTGATGGCATCTGATAGTATTACAAAACAAGCAGAGTACCTGTTTGCAGTGACAATATTATTGCATGTCAAGGAAACATATCCTGATACATATACCATGATAGCGAATTTTAATATTGAAGATAATCGGCTTAGGATTAGATTCTCCTTGGTGTTTTTCTAGGATAAGACTATTTAATAAATTCCCATGTGTTGATTACTCCAGTCATATTTAGGGAGACATGGGAATGCACTGGTATGTCTATATTTGGTATGCAATATCCCCAAATAGGATCAGTAGCAATTTTAGCGAATCGATGACCAAAAAAATCGTGGCAACAGTCGCATTTAGTCAGCGAGACTCGATCTTAATGTGTCATTGCTGTTGCAACAAATGTAACCATGATAATCGGTAATCATGTCTGGTGTGTATTTCGGTCTTAACTGTCAATGGGTAATGTAATATGAATGGGCCGTGGTGTCGTATGAATGGGCTGTGGATACAGCACAATATACGTGGACAGTATGTCAACAAGTTCACGTAGACAGAATTCACTGCCTATCTAACTCACAGCAATTACTTGTTACTGGTGGAAATTCTAGAGACAAACGAATAACATTCACTTCACAATATGAAAAACATCTTCACATCAAATAAAAGAAAGACCCCAAAAAAAGAAGAAGTTAAATCAGAAAATATATTTGTTGCTTATTCTGTTTTCTCCCACTTCCCAAAGATGGGGATGGCCAGCACTGTAATAAATTGAGATTAAAATGAGCCACGTTATTGATTATATATGCAACGAAAACTGCTGCTCCTACACTACATGATATGACCACAGCACTCAGAGCTGGCATTTAATATCTCCACACAGTTCTGGACACTGGAAATTAATCGGCAGCAAATTCAAGTACTGCCCAGGCAGCAAATTTACAGCAATTTCAAATGAGCCCAGGCAGCAAATTCAAGTGCTTGGCAACAAATTCAAGTACAACACAAGCAGCAAATTCAAGCACAGTCAAGGCAGAAAATGCAAGGACATGAAAATTCAATTCAAGTTTAGCCTAGGCATCTGTACATCTGAGGCAGCAAATTCCGAGTACAGCCCAGACAACAAATTCAAGTACAGCCCAGACAACAAATTCAAGTACAGCCCAGACAACAAATTCAAGTACAGCCTCGGCAGCAAATTCAAGTATGACCCAGGCAGCAAATTCAAGTATGATCCAGGCAGCAAATTCAAGTATGATCCAGTGGAAATATATCAGTCAAGAACAAGTGTTGAGGAATAATCTTAGGAAATTCAGCTCCTGCTGAAAACACTGCCAAAGTAACCAACCACGTTCTGTTGATACTCCTGGCAATCCTGTACCACAATGATGATCGAGCGGACAGCAAAATCTGGTTTCGATTCAACATGCACAATATTTATCGGCAGAATGACTTGAGGCAAGGAATCGCACCGCAGGGAAGACACACTCACCCAATGGGCATAGAGGAATCAACACCAGAACAGAAGAAATATGTATAGAGGGACGAGGGCAGATAAATACACGAGGGAAGATAAATACATGGGGAAAGACAAGGGAGAAGATTTATTGTAACCCCATTGACTCGGTCCTGCAGGCAAGTGCACAGTTAGAGTGGAGCAAGATGGGAGGCTAAACTAGGCAATAAATAACAGTCAGGACAGCAGTCTGGATCACAGCACATACCAGGGCTGCACATTTATTGGCCGTTACACCTCTAACTGTGCAACAGCATCCACGATGGCTGTTACACCGCTGTACAATAACATCCAGTGGTCATAATTCTGCCACTGTGCAAAATCTATCAGCTATTATATCACTATGCAACATCCATTAGCTATCATACCACTGTGTGACATCCAGTAGTTATTCTACCACTATGCAACACTGAGCAGTGAACTGGATTGGTTGGTTGATTTGGGGTTTACAGCCAATTTCAAGATTTGTTCACACACCATGGCTTACATGCATAGTACTGCTTGTACTAGTTTGGATTTCCACCAGTTTTTATAGTTCTAGCTCACTTGGAATATCACATGCCGCAGATAGAACATGGATACCCCACTCAGACACAGTATATTTATTCCGAGCTGACCAGTCCTTGCTTTACCCCTTTAATGCCGAGCACCAAGCAGGGGAACAACAAGTACTACCATCTTTTAACGTCTTTGTGACCGGGGATCGAACCTGCGACCTTCCGCACTCCAGGCCGACGCTCTAACCATTACGCCACGGAGCCGGCTCAGTGAACTGGGAGTGAACAACCATATCACTGGGAACAACCTTCAAGCTCCTGTTTATGGATTGGCTACATCACACTTCAGATACAAATAATGAACAACAATTCATGTACACCATTACTCAGTTTCTCTTGGTTCCCTATGGAATGTTGTCTTCTGGTACTGTAGTAATGAAAGCATAAGCATAACATAGCACCTTTTACAAGCTGTGAAGCATTTCCGAATATGTGGAGTAATATTTCTATCTGCCTCTTTGACATTCCTCATTGTATTTGGTCAACAGAGAATGTGCTATGATCCCTTCTGTTCATTAGAATGTGCTATGTTTCCCTTTTGTTCATTAGAATAGAATCAACTGTTTGGTAAATAATTTTATTGATTTCTTTATGGACTGCATATGGATCACTTGTTGTTTGCAAATGGTCAATTGACCGACCACATGTCATCTGATTCAGGTAGACATTAAGATTGAGCTGGAACATGCACATTATTGTTGAGGGGGGGTCTGAAGACACATTCCAATGCAATCACACATATACCACTTGCTATATACGTCAGAATCATTACTGGACTTCAACCCAACTGACCCAGGTGGACAGTATGACTGAGCTGGAACATGCAGCATGTATCCAAATGTTGTTGTGGAGTCCAAAGACATACATCCCACTGCAATTGCTTGTAGACCACTTACAATACTTCAGAATCGACCCATCCAACCTAGGTGGACAATTACACTGAGCTGCAACATGTACCTAAATGTTATTCATGAGCCTGAAGACAGATCCAGCTGCAGTTGTCCTCCATGTTCTGCCCGAAGCTAAATACACTGGCTTGTCCTTACCATAAACATGTGCAGATACTACCAGGACTTTGCCACTCAGGTCTGGACTTAGACTCTCTGGTCAGCTATACATTACTGTACTGTATTTCCCTTCTTTGCATCCATCAAAAAGGAGCATAAACGAAACATTGTTGCCAAATCGATGTTGCTAATGAAAATTCATATTGAGGAAACAGATACAAAATGCCTACATCATGGTAAACATCTCCGCTGTCCATGAACTTGTCCTAACCGTTGTCTCAGAGGGTGAAAGTAAATCATTTGTCTATCAGTTCTGCTGATTGGTCTTAATATGTATGAATATATGAAAGGAGACACTGACAATCTCTAACCTCCGATTCCATAGAAATCTGGACTTGATTAACTGTTCATGGCGATCAGTCTGTTATTTTCAAGTCTTTTTAAAGATAATAAAAAAGATTTTTTTTTTAATTCCCCAAGAATCCATAACAATAATAATAATAAAGACAGCTTGGGTTGTATACTCCCCAGGGAGTTGAGAAGAAAAATAAAAGCACACTGATCCAATGACTGGGGTAATAATGTAGCATAGATTTGGTGCAATATATACATGTGTACATTATTATTATTATTGTTGTTACTAAGACAATCTCCCTTTCCACCAAAACAGTTGCAACATTTTAGATTTATCTTTCCTGGGTCTCAATCCACAGTACATCGTAGTGCTAGGATCGCTTTGTGGAGTGGGGGTTCTGGCCTAGAAATTAACAGGTAGACATCCAGTTATCTTAGCCTTGCAGTGGACCCATTGAGTACCCAATAAACACTTCTGGTTGTAGTTGCATGAAGCCAGAGATGAACCAACAGGTAGCAGTGCTTGCCGTAAAACATTACCCCTTGAAGCATGGATCTAGCGTGGATCAGCTTCTGATCTTCCGTCTGGATTAGGTACAGACACTGCTCCTTTGGGCATCTCTGGTTGCTTCCAGCATGGAGAGAGTTAAATGAAAGTGTCTAATAAATTTCATGAGTGGCTGTGTTTTATTTGTAGGCCACCGATGGATTTGGCGCAGGTGGTGGGGGGAATCAGAAACACCTGTAGGCTACTGGAACACCTGAGCCTGCCTGGGTCTATCTGGGTCTATCTGGGTCTATACAGGCCTATCTACTGACAGAATCACTTCTCTGAAGTAATGGCTTGGGCCTGAGTGTATATATCTTGACAGGCAGCATCAGATCTCTGGCACCAGATGGCTGGAGTAGTGCACAACTGCTGTTTCTAGTAAATTCTACAGAGGCCTTGGATTTTGTCAAAGAGAAACAGCAGGAAGTATTGGTGCCTTCATGATGGCTGTAAATTTTGCTAAAATGTTTATTTAATCTTAGATTATGACTACCAAAAGATTATTTATAATACAAAACAGTTAGATCTACTGTACTTTAAAGAAAAAAAGAAAAGAATTCTTCACCTAACATTTTTTTCTCCACTTTTCACCATAAGACAAATAATTTTTATCATGTTCTATAATAAGAAATTGGTCAGTTTCCATTTCTCTTCATGCATTAGTTGTACAAATGTTATACAGTGATTTGTACAAATGTTATACAGTGATTTAGACATTGTCCTCGTCCCTGGTAGTTATTCTAAACAGAAGACATCTTAAAGGATTGACTTAGGTCTAGTCTGTGTCACACCTTGTTCTCACCCAAATACTCCTATTCAAAATATGACCCTAGAGCAGATAAGCAAGTCTAGATGACTGAAGAATCAGAAGGTAAAAAATGTTACTGGCTCCTTTCATATAAATACAATAACAATAATAATAATAATACGTAGATAGTACTATAGTATCTACACTATAATAGATAGTTGTGGGGAGAACAATATCAAGCG
>JAUTBT010069900.1:0-13813 GCA_032361225.1 Lepetodrilus schrolli
ATCAAATCAAATCAAATCAAATCAAATCAAATCAAATCAAATCAAATCAAATCAAATCAAATCAAATCAAATCAAATCAAATCAAATCAAATCAAATCAAATCAAATCAAATCAAATCAAATCAAATCAAATCAAATGATCTAACTGCAACAGAAGTTAACAAGCTTTGTACGTACCGAGATCAGCACAGTAGTCGCGACTTGAAGAGCAATATAAGAGTTGTGATGGTCTAATGCAGACATGTTTCAGAATAATAAGATAAATATTTTAATAAATCTCATTCGTATCTCACTCCGATATATTATACTTTTGTTGGAACAATCATCAATTATATACTAATATTGTTTATTTTAGGCATATGCGTAAGTGAATATACATTGCACGAAGAGAGCAATAGCACCTTTATTATCAAAATTATATTAATAATTTTAGAGTTGGGACTAGTTATTATTATTTAGACGTTTGTAAAGAAAATGTTCATATTTTAGGCGATAACTTTCTGCTAACCAGTATTCACATTATGTGCAAGTCAAATTTGTCAAGGCCAAAATAAAATATAGGTGTGTTTTAACATTGATTTTCAAAATAGTTTATAAAAACATTTTATTGTGAACAAATAATTTACCAAGATATATATTGGTTAAAGCAACTACAATTGGTTTCTCTCTACAATGTCCTAGCTTCGCACGCTTTTATTGTGGTCGGTTGGGTTACCAAAAACACAGGTATTATTCTGATACGCCTAATTAGCCAATGAATGTCAGTCCTTCACTCCATAAAATTTGTTTTTATACAAAAAAATTTCAATATTTGGCAAATCACACACTCTCACTCACTCACTCACGCACTCACTCACGCACGCACGCATGCACGCAACTCACGCACGCAACTCACGCACGCAGGCACACACGCAACTCACGCACGCACTAAAAGCATTACTAGAAGGTGACTTTTATCTCCAACTACACAATTGCTTTAGGTTGAAGTTATGCCCAGTTCATCCCGGAGAGCCCCTATGATAACTGGTAGATATCCGTAAAAGTTAAATCCATGGTAGGAGAAACTTACCGTTTCAAGGAATACCCCACAGTTTGGTTCAGCATCTCCAATGTTCAGCACAAAATGCTCAACATCTTTCTTTGCACCAACTGTGATGCCTTGAGATGGTCTCCTTTGAAGGCCTTCTAGCTGATTGAGATTCCGTTGAAGATTGACAGTTCTGGCCGATGCTGGATGTGGATTTTGCAGTTGTAACTGCTGAGCTCTAATCATTCCTGTAACCTCTCTGGATGCATTCTCTTGGACATCGACTCCAAAGACATTACCTTGGCCAGCACCATCTGATGGTTCCCCATTCGTCTCGTTGATGGCCTCGCGAAGTTGCGACAAGACGTTCTCACGAGGCCTTGGAGGTTGACTTACGGCAGAGCATATGCCGGAGCCCACTCCACTGTCATTTCTGACATTGATTTGCTCTATTTTGTCTTCTTCTACCTCAGTGTAGCCTTCAATTCCCGTCATGAAGTAGATCCCAATGCATAGCAGCTTCAATGGCTTCCCAGAATTTTCCAGCAAAGTGGATATCATCTAAAACATGGCAGCATTGTTGGCATCAGAGGTAAATCAACTTAGAACTTAAGGGGCAAGGCCATTATGATTTAGGCCAATCCGTACAAATTGGAAATAAATGAGTGTCTTGCGTCAAGTGGAGCATAAGCAAAGCATATGTAGTAGGAAAATGAACAATGTTGTTTTTAGAAGAAAAATTGCAAATTAGCAATTTAAGTGGATGTGCGCCAAATATAGACGCAAACAGCCTCGAGTTACCTTGCTTGTGGTTGGGTACCGCAAACTCTTGTCCGATAGATCTGCCTAAAAAACGCATGGACTCAGATTTCTTTTGTCCGATTACGCAAGATAGATAGATATATGCGTTAAAACCAACACTTCTAAACAATGATTTGAATTTGATGATCTGACTTGATGATTTGATGATTGAAATTTGGAGGCCTTTGTCTACCTGAATCAGCCGATTTAGCAGTTGGTTGGTTGGTTGATTTGTGGTTTAATAGTGCTAGCTCACTGGAATATCATGCCACAGATAGAAAATGGATACCCCACTCAGACACAGTATACTGATTCCGAGTCAACCAGTCCTTGCTTTACCTCTTTACTACTGAGTGCCAAGCATGGGAACAACAAGTATCATCTTTTATCGTCTTTTGGTATAACAACTGGGGATAGAACCTGCGACCTTCCGCACTCCAGGCCAATGCTCTAACCATTGCTCTGATCTAGCCGCATGCATTATTTAGTTTTGGAGAGAACGCACGTACAGCTGCAGCTTTTCATTGGTTAGAGAACCAAATGTTGTGCGGTACCCAGTGTCAAGGGAGATAAGCAAGGGACATTTTCCTTTCCTGGATTGAACGGTTCTTATTTGTGAACCAATTAAATAATAAAATTTAAAAGGACTGAAAAATTATATAAAATTGTATCTGAGAAGATAATATATCTATTTTTAGAAAACAAAATATGTTGAAAAAAGTGACATTTATTTCATGATGGCATTGACCGTTTAAATGGGAATTTGCTGATAAAATATTAATGGAATATCCATACTATAATAAAATTCAATATTACCTTCAATGGGATTTCACTGAGGCTATCTGATAAGTCATCACACACTTTGCAGAGGCCATTAGACACTTTGCAGAGGCCATCAGATACTTTCTCAGGTTTCTGGTCAAGACTCACCTCTGTAATATAGAAGATATCTACAGTTTGAAAGGGTTTTACAAGTATTAACTCCATACATAGCAAAATTACCTACAATATAAAAGACAACCAAGATTGCATTCATGCCTTCTAAAATATTAGATGGAATTGAAAAGGATGAAACAAGTGAATGTAACTAGTTGCTGAATTCACCACAGGTTTAGCTGTTTAGATTTTGTTAACATGGTAAAAATCTACTTCGTGAATTTACATACATGGATTCCTTGGAACATAAATTTATCACAATGGTTATTAGATTCTATAATTAATACACACACTGACAACCATAAAGTGGCAAGATCACACGGGTGGTGATAGCGATTACCATACTTTAAAATATACCATAATTACCCTAATACATGTAATTCTAACAGGAGAAAACAGTTAAATTTGTAGCTGTTTGAATTATTAGAAAATTGGTAGGGTACACGCATATTCTCACACTGTACCAAATCTGAGTGACCTGCGTTTTTTTGTAATGGTGCCAAACAGGGGTTTGTAACATTACCTGCCAGACTATATGTTTGTATTGGATAGACTGTGGGCCTTGCTATATTATGTACAAATATGTACAACATTACGTGCAAACGTGGTCTTGCCACTATAATGAAATGAACAATAAGCTTACAAAATTGTGTTAATGGATGTCCTAATCTACTTTAGATTATAAATGGTGAACATAAAAATCAAAACTAACAAAACTTGGTACCTCGATTTTCATTGAACAAGTCATGTTCAATTGTCATATTTTTGTCATTATTGCCTCTTACTGGTCCAGCTGACAATAATTCGTTTCCTATAGTAACCAGTTCAGAACTCAAACAGGATTGGGTTTCCTTCTCAGATTCTTCACAATTGGCAATGGATTTTCTCCGTTTCAATGACAATCGCTTTTCCTGGTTTTCAACTGTTGATCCTTTCATCATATCCATCTTACTTAGATGCTGAAACAGAAATAGACAATTCCACATTGAAAAATGTGGGGAATGGATCTCAATTACCAATTTACAAGTAAAAGATCAATCTACTATTACTTCAAATTCGAGATTTGGATCACTGACAACTCGCCCACAGACAACTCGCCCACAGACAACTCGGCCCACAAACAACTCATATGACCAAGGTGACATTCTTTACAACTGTTCTAGCTCCGTCCTGTCTACTCAAACTGTACCTCCAAACATTACTCATACACATACATGTGTAATCTTGCCCCCATGACAGATGGAAAGCATGCAGAGATTTTAAAAGGATATGAACGAAATGCTTTCTTCGTTGCGGAACAGAAATCAAATCAGTTCAATGAAGTTCAAATAATGGAAAGAAATCGCAGAACTAGGCCATAACAATGACAGACCAATGTAAAAGATATCTGTAAACAGTTTGTTCCTTTCAGATTCATTATTAATCTGTAACACAAAGTTGATCTATTCTTATTTGGTTGATGATTGAAATAATGAAACTGACTCAAACAAAATGAGGCAAATATAGTGTGATTATACCAATGTCCATTATTATTATTGTTCATATGTAATATATCAATCTATTAGCAAGAATATGAGCTTTCAGGCATGAAATGCAACACAAACTCATCAAAATAAATTCTTTTACCTGTCAATGACAAACAAATGTTTGTTTTGAATATGGTGCCTACATCTTGCAAATGCCTACAACATGTCAACAATCAGACCGTGAATGACCAGTATGTTTTAAAACTTATAGATCTAACACGTGAAGGTACATGTTTAATAAATGCCTTGCAATATCTCTAGAACTAAATACGGAGATCAGAGGGTATCCAATATTTCGTGACGGGTCCGATTGCCACTTGCTTGAATGTTTTCCAATACACATGCCACGCAAATTACCGAAGATGGCGCTGCATGTTAGAACTACTACACAATGTTATTGTCAAAATCACTCAGCATTTCACACACTCTAGCATTCAGCAAATATGTGATGAACAAACTGCCCGGAAAATATGCTGATTTATCGATAACAGATCATCTAGGAGGAAATTAATCACTGTACGCGACGTACGTAGTATCATCACTTCTTTAGGTTTATGTAATATGAAGTGTGTGGAAGATTCACTCTAAAGTATAGCTAGATGACGAGAAAGATTTACATTTTGACGGCGTAATAAAGCATTGCAATGGAATATAACTGCTTGAGCATGTACGACGCCACCGATAACGTAATCGATCAAAGTACTCAAATGGCTCTTAAAAAATCTACTACTAGTACAGACTTTTATCACATAACATAGGAGTTTGGGAGTGCAATAAACCCATGTAGTAAACATAAATATTTTCATTAATGCAACAACACAATAGATTTTTATAATTGTATTCATACGTGATATCAGTCTTTTGAGACTTCTTTTAGAGCTTATTCTTGGGGCTTAATTTGTCGAAAATAAAGTTTTAAAAAATCTTCAATTAAATATGCAAACACAATTATTAATATTTACACATTGCTTTAAGTCTCAATATACCAGTCTATGTACTGCTTTAACTCTCAATATACCAGTCTATGTACTATCACACATAGCTCGATTGTATATAAATATTTTTTTTAGAATTAAGAAAAATATGCACCATATTCAGATCTTAAACATATTGATATGTACAGATTTAAGTAGTGTATGAAGATGAAGTTTAACATCGGAAATGTATTTTGTTAATCAGCTTGAACAAATCTCTGTTTGAACAAACACAATAAAATTAGAAATCATAAACTAATACATTACGGTATTACAACCATTGTAGTTACTAACTTTAACCGTAGATTATAGTTGACTATAATCTATGCTTTAACTAAATATTTGAGCATGATTGGTTGTTGGTAGTAGACCATACATGGTTTACATTTTTAAGTAGCTGATTGGATAACCTATTAGATGATATGCAGCAACTATAAACTGGTTGCAGTTTGAGGATGGACGATCTATTCTTGTCCAAAAGTGTACGGTATTAGGAACATTGACTCTAGTACTTTTAATGCGAGTGCTGCAGGCTTATGAGGTTGCCCAGTCACGTGCAAAAAATAACTCGAATAGATAAAAATAGATAATGGTCATGGATGGCAATAAAAATGCACTGATAGAAAGATAATTGAATAATGAGAAAATTTGTGTATGAGGGAACTTTAGTTTGCTCACAGTTGTAATCCAACTTTTTCAGTCGAGACGGCGGGAAATTTTACGCCACATTTTGTAAACAGAAGATCAAAGCGATCACCGACACAATGCTTCTACACTCAAATGTAAAACATACAGTCAACGACAGCCTTGTTTGAATATATAATAGATACACAACAGATATTTTGCAGCTGACTACAGTTAATAAACAAGCTATTTGAACAAGCAGTAATCTAATTTACCTTCATATACAATTAGAAATCATGCACAACACCAGAATTTGGATACATTTCCATCAATGAAGCGGTACACACTTCGTCTGCCCGCGGATATTACGTCATAGTCTAACTAGGTCAACTCAGTGCAATTTTCAAGTAGGTAAGGCGATGGCCATTTTCGATATTATTGAAAACCATTCTGCGATCTACTTGGTGTTGATTGAGGCACGATTTTACAAAAAATACGCCATGCCAGATGGGGACATTTGATCCAGCGATAACACAATAGCCTATGATTATGTAGTAAGAATTCCAGCCCGATATGTTAACTACTTAATTAGAAATCTTCATATTTGTATAATCCCGAGTTGTGATAATACTTACGTATTTCTTAGATTACAACGTTGTGAGTCTGTTTTGATTTGACTGTTTCTCAGTCAATTCTCTACAATACTAAGATTAAACATGATAATATATTAAAGTATTACTGCTTGTATGGTCTGTCTATTTAATTTTTCTTTGGACCAAAATTTAATCTTTCTGGGTTGCGAAGTTCAACGCATGCATCAATTCACAGTGCAAAAAGAGAAAAGAAAACGTAACCTTTTAATTCCATTGATCGCATCTTACTTATACTTGCATTAAAAATTATATTATTTCGCATATTTATACCTGAACATGTGATATTTACAATGGAAAATGTTTGCTTCATATGAGTAATATTCTGAGAGCATAGTTGTCTTGATCGTTACCCCCCCCCCCCCTCCCCCCCCAGTGATGCCGTAATTCCAGCTGATTTTATTCAGGAGTGAATGTAACGTCACGATAATTTAATCCAGCAGCGACAAGGTTAAAGTGTTCCATCCAGAGACAACCCCCCCCCCCCCAACTCTTCACGCCACCCCAAACCTTCTGCCGTCCCCTACCACCGGCGCCCGAAGGACCCTGACCACCACAAAGAATAGAAAGGATAAAGTTGGACACTGTTTAGAAATATCAAGGCTATGTTGTGGTGGTAAACACCCTCTATTTATCTAATGTTGGTCGCATTCGGAAAGGATGAATTAATTAATGACAGTGCCGCAGTGCGATGAATGCGCCGGTTCGCTACAAACCAAGAGGACACACGCTTACCAAATGTCAACTAGCCCTCCTCCGGGGATATATCACCATTTAGGGAAGAAGAAATGATGACGGTGCAATATATACCCAACTATCAACCGTATAATATACATGTTCTATACTCAATAACATTAATTAAGGTCCTGCAGATATTGTTTTGGGAAGTTTTCTACCACATTACGTAACTCGGCTTGAAGAATCTGATGCAATTCTTCTTCCAATGCGTCCATTGATGAGTAACTACAGCTATCCTACACATGCTTGGACATTCTTCTTTATTAAAATAATGTAAATCACAATTTATATGTCCAAAAAGGCTTCTGGCCATTAATTAATTTTGTTGAGTATAATTTTACCTTTTTACCTTTTACCATTTACCTATATACCTATCTTGATGACTGCTACGAGAACGCTGTTATGGATAACTGATGTGTTAGTCCACAGTAAACCTTCATGAACCAGGACATGGATATTAAGAAACCAATTATCCCATAAGTTCGTGCACCGCTGAAGTGGACATAATATAGGTTCTAACGTTCGTAATTGCTGTCAGTTTTCTCTGAATGTTGAATTACTTGTATGTGTCATCGTGAAGTAGACGCCGACGGACATGACTTCGACCTCCCCGCGTAATTGGTCGCAGGTGTCTCCGCAGTCCTCATTTGACCTCCATCTGCAGGAAGCAGATACTCATAGGTATTTCACTGACATATTTTAATTACCATCCAATCAACAACTGATTAGCAGCCCTGGCTAACCCACACTTTACTGATTAAATGGCGGTAGTCTGACCTACCTTGGCTGCACGTGCATATTTTGCATGAAGTCCGTACTGACGTTAACAAAATAAACGTCAAAGGACAATATTTGCATTTAAAATAATGTATTTAATATGGGAATTAATTGTACGTTATTACTGCCAATGCAATGACATGTTTATGGCTTTAGTTCGTGGACAATATGTATTTAAAACTAATCATATTATTTTAATTTATACGAATTCGGCATGAGAACATTATTATTTTCTTTTCCAAGGAAATAATTCTTACCAATATATTTTAACATAACAGTACTAAGTGGGTTTTGTTCATGTATGTGACCGTTTTCCCTTTATCTAAACGGTGTTATCGCTTAAGTCGTTCTGTAGTACAGTACGAACATATCAAGAAGCATGTCCAGGAACGAGATGAGAATTTTCAGAGATGATATCAGTGTCATATCCATTATAGACTAGGCGATTTTTATCGCCGCAACAATGTTTCCATAAGTTGAGGCAACATTTGTCTCCGCAACACTTTGCTATATATTATATGAGAACGTATACGGAAAAGAACATGTTCCTATTCAAGGCGATCTCAATTTCGTCGTCGCAACACATGGGAGACGAGCGATTGTTCACTATACACTAGGCAACACATATCGAAGAAACACTGTTGCGACGATAGAAATTGCCTGGTCTATAATGGCCTTTATACCAGTGAATATAATATCTTATATTATCACAAGGGAGAAATAACAGGCCTAAATGCGACTAAATACGTTGAAAATACAGCATTTAGTATAGATGGTATTAGTATCTCCTCAGTCATTTTGGATTGTGCCAAACACTTTCTTCGCTACACAGTACAACTGGTTCATTTGTTGGTTCAGTTGGTTCACGTAAATGTCAACTGTTCATTAACAGATGTCGGATCCTGCAATTAGGATACAGGTGCCAAGACTGCTGCAGACATTTGTTCTCCAAGACATGAACCCTACAACCTGTACTTAGGCTAATTTGCATAATTGCGATTTCCGATTAATTTATCATGACCTACTGAACGGATTGACCAAGTTAACCTTCTCAACGCTGAATGAAGCAGGAGTTGCGCTGGGTAGCAGTTCATATATTGTTTAATTCAAGTATTGTAGGTTTCCGGAAGTATTTCAATTATCTATTTGTTTTACTCTCGAAGAAATATAGAAGTTACAGGCGCAATGGTAACGTTGGACTTCGGAGCCAAAGGCCCAGGTTCCAAACCGCATCAATGTCCTGCATTTTTCACCAGATGCACTATTTGTACCATGGCAATAGCGCGCAAAAGTAGATCAAATTCTATATTTAGACATATCCGGTTTAACGATTCTGGTGATAACCTACACGGTGACATGTGCGTGGCTATTGTTTTATTTACGTACCTTACGTTGTTTCGCGACCAATTACGTGTGGACCATGCTGAACAACATTATTCATCTCTGAATCGAACAGCAATTTAAGCACACGATCCGTATTAACGGCGTATTAAAATGTTATCTGGAGTTTAGTCAACCCAAAGCCTAGTATTCGTGTTTGTCTATCTATCACCGGAACTTGCGCAATGCAGTTATCGTCATTTATTGGTAGCAGCTGGTTCTAGTTGTTTACTCCAACAATCAGCGCAAAGGACATTGCGAGTGTCGCCCTAAACTGTGAACAACTGTTGAAACGGTTTGTCGATGTTCACTACTTAATCACATTGTGCCATGATGCTATATCCTTGATTAAAGTTTCTTGTATATATTTCATTTTTACGAGCCATCTATGTCTCCATCCATGTAACTTTAGAATACTAATGCCATCCAAATACGAGACCAATGTTTTTTTTAATGTCAGCGTGATGGAGAAACTTTAATGTATCTTACGTGGTTTCCTCTGACAAACGCTACACGATCCATTACTGTTTTCATTCTGAGATTTAGTCTAGGCGACATCAGAAAGCAGAGTCAACCTACAACAAATAATGTCAATTTCGCGCTACCAATTATATGCGCGCGCATCTGGCTTCATCAACAACTCCGAACACTGCATTATTCAAGTATATGTTCATGGATGATTAGTAGTCCTAAAAAATTTAATTCTGACTCCGTCCATGCATGTATCGGTTCTTGTGCATCCAAATGAGGAAAATACTTAATCTACAAAATGCCTTCAACAAAAATAGGGTTACAACCGCAAATAGATTGTTCATAAACCGATGGTTTTGAACCCATAAAATACATCTAAGAAGTCAGTAATATTGATTGTTGTGATTATGGTCCCATGGTGTGTGCATCCACCTAATACGTACAGTGCGCGTAGGTGAAACTTTGCATAATATGTCTACATATAATTTAATACGGTATATATGTTACAGTCAATGTCTAAAATCAGGCAATGTGTCAAATGCAGTAAATTATCAGTGAATTTCAATTCATTCAAGCAATGTTTAACAAACCTGAAATGACAAAAATGACTGCCTTTATTTGACAGGTTGACTGGCGTGAGTTTGATGAAAACAATTGAAGATAATGCGTACGTTTTTGTGGATATTCACATAGGATTGCATACATTTTTATATGTATTAACACAGAATTGTGTGAATAACTATAAAAATGTACACATTGTCTTCATTTTTTTTCTCCAACAAACTCACGCCAGTCAATCTGTCAAGTAAGGGGTCATTTTATCATTTCAGGCATTTTAATAATTTACTGAGTGGAAAGAAAGTCACTGAAAGTTTCAAACATTTTACACATTGCCTGATGTTAGAGATTGACTGTAACAGATATACGTTGCTGTAATCAACGCCGATAAATACAGCATCTATGGTCTACAGGACGATGGTCCGAGTAAACCAAGACTGATTCTTGTTGAAAAATGACCGCGATGAAGTATCGCAGCCTCCTTTAAATACACAACAGGTAGTGTATGAAACAACAATCAGCTAGTCTTAGTCTTCGAGGATGCGTCCATCGATGGGATTGAATTACCATTTATTGTGTGTACACGTGGTGTTGAAAGCATGTTGGCGTTGAAAGACATTATCTGTCTACGTGATTTCAGAGAGAGAGAGAGAGAGAGAGAGAGAGAGAGAGAGAGAGAGAGAGAGAGAGAGAGAGAGAGAGAGAGAGAGAGAGAAATGTTAGGTTTGTATATGTACCTTTCTCAACAAAACTTCCACAGTCTGATGCACTTGCAATAAGCGCCAAAGTACCTTCTGGATATTTATGTACAAAACATTCATATTTAATTTTAATTTTATTGGAAATTGTACTGACCAGCAGTAATTGTAAATCGGTAACAAATGTACAAATAGCAAATATGTAGACAGCTACACCGCTCAACATTATGAGAATTACCGATTAATTGGTAGATATCACACATAACATTACACAGAGATACGGAGATCATGTCTTCCATAATGTCATCCGGGATCAATGTTTCTTATCTCACGCAATATCACAGACAAGCATGCTAACGTGTTCGAGAGTCCAGGTATTTTTGAGAGGGTGGAAAATGCAATCAATAGAAAATATTGTCAGCTATTGGTGTCTAATCAACTTGTGGCACCACTCTCACATCGCGTTGAGCATAATAACACCTCGACAGTTTTTGGATAGTTCTATACAAATGTCTTTGGTCAAACCTGTTTTCCATCTGAACCGTAAAAGCGCTCAACAGTCTA
The DNA here is from genome assembly GCA_032361225.1 of Lepetodrilus schrolli. Classification (NCBI taxonomy): domain Eukaryota; kingdom Metazoa; phylum Mollusca; class Gastropoda; order Lepetellida; family Lepetodrilidae; genus Lepetodrilus; species Lepetodrilus schrolli. The sequence continues at coordinate 11,724 of JAUTBT010069900.1, forward strand.
ATCGTCATAGGTAAGTTGTTGTTTTTAAACTTCATCTTCACAAATGTTTCAAGGCATGTATCACAAATGCATCGTATCACAATTGGAACCGTTTCGCATTGTCAGTTTGAGTGTTCTTTCATCGCCTGAACAGGTGTTTGATTATACTCGTGCTATTCTTCTTTCTGGACTTCAGAGCTGAGAACACAACATGCTGGAAGACGTCTTTGAGTCCCTTCCGGTCTCGAGCAGAACACTCCACGTAGCAGTCGGCACCGATTTCTTTGGCCTTCTGGACTCCTTCGTCCGTGGTCACCTCGCCGTCATCATTCCCGACTCGGAGGTCGATCTGGGTGCCCACTAGGATGACGGGGCGCTTCTGTTTGCTGTGCTTGCTGTGTCTCTTCAGTTCAGGCATCCACAGGTCAGTGATGCTGGCGAAGGTCTCCCGGTCACACGTAGAGAAACACAGCAGCAGCACTTCGCTTTCTTTATACGTGAAGGAACGCAAATTCTCGAAGGTTTTCTGGAAACGGTAAAGATATACATAAGTACCAATATTAATTTAGGAATAGTGGCATTCAATGACAGAGTTATTGTAAAGGTTTTTAGGAGCTATGGCTCCTAAGATAACAAGAAGACCTAAGAGTAATTGACAATTTTCCATGAATGAAACCCGAAGGAGAAGCAAAATCGATTGACGTACCTTTCCCGCAGTGTCGAACATGCTGATGGTGAACTCTTCTCCCGATACGTTGAGAGGAACCACGTAGTTGTCAAATACCGTGGCCTCGTAGCTGTCGCGGAAAGACTTCTGTGCATAGCTTTCAGACAGACTGGTCTTTCCGACCATCTCGTCACCCATGATGGCGCAGAAGACGAAGTTCTCCTCATCCGCTTTCTTCATGTTGCTTCCTTTCATTCTAGAATGATAAATATGGTCAGTTGTGAGTCGATGCGGACCTCGCTTGGATTATATAGAAACTCCTGACCAATCAGCGAGCGGCATCGATCAGTGGCATCGAGGGTTGTGCTGCAATGAGAAATCACGCGATGAGCGTAGAAACACAGAACGATGTTGAAACGAGAGAGAGAGAGAGAGAGAGAGAGAGAGAGATGTACTTTCCGGGTCAATTGGAAATTGATATTTAGTTCCACGGTAAAATAATTAATGGATCAGACTTATCTATGCGAGTCCCCTCGTACCTCGAGAACGTGTCTAAAGCCATTAAAGGAAGCGATTAATTATGTAGCAGCTAAGTAAGACAAGTAAGTATGTGCATGGTGAAGTTGTGTCCATTTTATTAATAATAACGAGAATCGGTGCAGGTTGATGAATGGAAAGTTATGCGTTAACTCATGAAAACTAAGATTGAGGTGTATTCCGCTCCACATTTTCTAAGTTAATTTAACCTCGGGGAAGGTACGTGCTTAGTACATGGCAGCTACTGTGCTACTATGATGATGATGATGATGATGATAATAGTAATAAAAATAATGTCCACTTATAACGCGCTACATTAGCATTACCTCGGTCAATGGATCAGTGTGACCAAACTCTCCTTCTCAATTCCCTGGGAAGTATACTTGAGCTGCTCTTGCAAGCGCTAGAAAATTAGCATTCACGTGTCCACCTCACTACTATTATTATTACAACCGGTATTAGTAAATTTAGTAACTATACCCACAATACTCATAATAATAGTAGCTCAGTGAAGACCAAAATTCGTAGCATTCAAGAAATACATTAAACATACACTTACTAGTATCTAATTCCTATTTGGACGAAGATTTACTTCGTGGTGGCAATTGAACATCAGCTGGGTGATCCATTCACTTGTGTAGGTTAGGGTGACGGAATCATGTCGCGAATTTGAGGAAGTTAAACAATGAATGTTTCTTTTAATGACCATTCCACATAGCAACTGGGGGACGGGTGGGAGCGCAGTGGTAAATCGTTGGACTTCGGAGACATAGGTTCCAGGTTCAAATCCCGCCCCGAGGGCCCGGCATCAATGTTCGCCAAAGTTACCGTTCTGACGCGATATTGATAGGATGCGATGTCTGTAGAGTGGCAATACAGTTATCATCCTTGGTCTTGTCAGTACCAG
>JAUTBT010069911.1:0-53314 GCA_032361225.1 Lepetodrilus schrolli
TCCGTTGCAAGTGTGCGTGAGAAATGGAGAGCAGTAATTCTGTTGTATTTCCGTTGCAAGTGTGCGTGAGAAATGGAGAGCAGTAATTCTGTTGTATTTCCGTTGCAAGTGTGCGTGAGAAATGGAGAGCAGTAATTCTGTTGTATTTCCGTTGCAAGTGTGCGTGAGAAATGGAGAGCAGTAATTCTGTTGTATTTCCGTTGCAAGTGTGCGTGAGAAATGGAGAGCAGTAATTCTGTTGTATTTCCGTTGCAAGTGTGCGTGAGAAATGGAGAGCAGTAATTCTGTTGTATTTCCGTTGCAAGTGTGCGTGAGAAATGGAACTATGGATGAAAGCGGTATTAAAGCAGGCAATTGATGTGTACGTATGAAACCGTTTGAAAAATAATTTCATTACTGAAAAGGGTACGACCGGGGAAAAAAACATGAATGGAGGAACGATCATACGCATTTCATTGGTGTCGCATTTATGTTTAAAATTAATGACACATTAATTAATGATTTACAGTATGGAATGTTCTAGTCGTCGCCACCATCAATAGTGAGACTCGGTGAATATTGTCAAGTTCCGATGTAAAATAAATAGTTCTTTCAACTTCTTTCAAGTTAAAATTAATTATTCATTCGATCAACAATATATACGAACATAGTTATTATATATAATAATTACAGGTTCATATACAATAAGACTTATAATAGTACTCACGAAACGCATAGAAATAGGAAGTATAAGGCCAGTCCATTATATTATTCAATGTAAATAGTACTAAATACATGTATATCTAAGCATGTTGTACTTTATAACATTACGATTGATTTTTAAATGTTTATATATATATACATAACATAGTACTTGTAATCCTTTAACTCGTGAGATAACCTAATATATTATCATGATTGAGAATTATGACAATAGGCTGATATTTATAAACATGAATGTATTTTTAATCTGTGTTCAAGATATATTCGTTCATCAAGAAATATTCATGTTTATCATATAACAGCTTTAGAATATGTTTTTAAAGTGTACTTATAGATACATTAATGTAACTCAACATTAATAACATAGTTTCACGGACTATAGTAATGACAGGAATAGAATAGAAATGTAGATATATCGTTAATGAAGTACTACCTACGGAGGATTTAATAAAATTCAAGCCACTATTCATTTTATCAAGTACGTTACTGAAGGAAAATTGAAGAATGTTTGTTACATTTTCAGATTAATGAAGTCCAAACAGGTGTTCATTAAAACTTAATATAATATATGGAAATAATCTCGCTAAATATTATCTTTTAGTTCAGTGACAAATTTACGCCACATTGACATTTGTTATATGTGGTTAAAATGAGAAAGTGTATAATTACAACAATTGAAATGTATACAGTATTAAATTGCTCTGAGGATAGTTGACTACCATTCACAAAATGATGGTGTACACAACAGTAAAGTTGATCCAATCATTAACCATCTGAACAACACAGACTCCAGTGATGACATACAATTTTGATACGGTCTCCATCACAATACGCATGCGCATTTCTAGTTGGTGGTATGGTTTACTGCTTTGACAGTCGCCTTCCAGCTTAGCTGATTTCGGCAGACTGGTCCCTCTTTGGGACGCATGTGTCTCACAGCACGGAGCTGGAGAGCGTTGAAAATATAAGATCAAATTCCAAGTAATTTATATTCAAAACGAAGGTGTCCTTTTATTATTATTATTATAAACAAGGCACACCAGGTAATGGACCAAGGCAATTAATAAACAAAGATCAAATACAAAAAGCAGAAAATTGGTCAAGAAACAAGAAATGTTCTAAAGATCTACAATAAACTCAAGAACAAAAAAGGTCATCTCTAATAGTCAACAAATTCCTGCAATAAATACAGAATGGTTAGAAAATGTACAAAAATTTTAAAGTGTACAGAAAATGCGCTCTAGGGTGCGATTCCTACAAATAAAAAAGAAAAACTAAATTAATGTCTATCAGTGGTCTACTGTTTGCTACGGGGATAAACTACACAAAACATTCCTAGCTTATCAGTCATCAGCAATTTTATATATATTCCCCTGCATTATGATCTTTAATCATGAACATCATATCACAGCCTGGTACTGAATGTTGTAAAACTGATTCTGATAGATATAAAATAGCCGTATGACTTCATGACAATGAACATCTATGAAGTCCTTGAGGCTCATTGAACTGTTCCTGAGAATGGACACAATATTGGCAGGTTAATATTTCTAAACATTTTAATAAAGTCTGGCAGGAATCTAGGCACATTTGATTTTTCTTTCCATCTTCGACCATTATCAATAATGAAGAACTGGTTGAACATTTCCAGAGACTCTCCGCAAGACTTTGATTTGGCTATGGTAAAGACGTATCCCAATGGTTAAGATATAACCCAATGGTAAAGATATAACCCAATGGTAAAGACGTAAACCATAAGAAGCTGTATGTTGACTGTGCTAAAAAGTATGTACTGCTTTATGATCCTTCAATGTAACGCTATATGCAATAACGCTGGGGGTACTTCGTGGACCCCCAAAGTAGCGGTATACTGAGGATTGACTGTACTAAGATTGTCTTGTGTAAGCAATCCCTAGTAATCAATACAAAAATACCAGTGTCAGGTGCTTGTACAATAACTGTTTCAACTTCTCTGATGATAACAGGTTCAGGAGGAGGAACCGGTGGTGCAACTACAACTGGTTCAGGTGTCTCAACTGGTTCTGGTTTAGGAGATGGGGCTTTGGGTTGCCGGATTGTAACTGGTTCTGGTTTGGGTGATTCTGGTTTGGGAGATTCTGGTTTGGGCGATTCTGGTTTGGGCAATTCTGGAATGGGTGATTCTGGTTTAGGAGAATCTGGTTTAGGGGGTTCTGTTTGAGACCAAATTGAGACAACTTCAACCCGTTCCACCTGTGGTGCAGGCAGTGTTATTACAACCGGTTCTTGGCCCTCCGGTCTTGTAGCTAGCTCTGCTAGCTGCTGCACTGTTCCAGCAAAGTAAAAGTGAACACCATGACTCAAATAACAACCCATTAAAAATTTAATATTAAATTTAATATTAAATTAATGTAAGATATATCTCCTGGAATATTTTATCCTCATATTTCATAATTACTGCATGACATTGGGTATATATTTAAAATAAAATATGTTATTTAAAAATAATTTTTCAGATTAGTCTTTTATATAAAATCATTGTTCGTAAGCATAGACATGAAATGTGTAAAATAGGTAATGCGGTGTCTGAAATTTATATTTTGCTACATGAATAATGAAATATGTTAATAAATGATCATCCCCTCAAATAAAGTGACTCTTTTTGCATACAAAATATATATCATGCACATCATGCATCCCAGTGAAAAATAAAACGTGAGAATACCATAAACAATAGAATGAATACAATTTATGTTTAAAGCATGTCTTATCATCAGCAGACACAACATGGATAATAGTTGGTTGAAAATGTTTCCATCAATTAATCATATGTTGCATTACATGCATAATTACATAATTGAACCCATTTTTACAATAAATATTTCTAAACAATGTCACTCAATATGTACTTACTCATTTTGTCTAGAGCACCTTTATCTAATTTGTTCTTCAATTGTTCCTGCAATAGAAAAGAATACCAATTAGTTATAAAATTACCATCACGATCTAACAAATTAATAGCACACAACTTTACATCTTCGTGAACCCATAAGGTAGCGGTATACCGAGGGTTGACTGTAGTATATCTACTGTGACAGTCCAATGTAGAATTATACCGAGGGTTGACTGTAGTATATCTACTGTGACAGTCCAATGTAGAATTTTAAAAATATAAATTTTAAAATAATATCTATATCAACTGTATGATGAACTAGTAATATAAATTAATACCATAGATAAAAATAGCAATAAAATATTGATTCATTACAAAGAAATTGTAGCAATCACTTTTATAAGAGTAAACAGAAAAATAATTTTACGTATATTACTCCTCCTTAAAAAGAAATGACAACTTTGAAAAAAAGTAGCACCACCAACAGAAGTCAAAACAGGCTAAAAGAAAACATACTAAATCGTAAAATTTATTGATTCCAAAATACTTCCTAAGAGCCCCGATCTCTAATGTCTTGAAGCGAATCTACAATAGTGCTCGCTTTCTTTGTAACCACACACAGGTGATAAAGCACGGCCGTAAATTTTGCAATCAGGATACGACGCGTGAGCGTCAATTTCGTGATCAATAAGTAATCAATATCAGAGAACGTTCTCTCTATTAGCCTGGCTTCGACCCTTTCCTATCTCTCACTCTCATGATTAGCGAGTTGATCACTTCACAGTGGGGTCTAGCAGTTCACAACATGGTGACAAACACATCTATTGTTGTACATTTCTTCAAGAACTGTCAATCAATAATCAGATACATTTTTTATATGTTAATTAATTTGCCGCAATGTCAAAATTGGTTGTCGTAACACAAGAGACTTGTATTTCACCTGCATGTCTGATACTCTCGTTATGTACTGTTTTAATAATTTATATAACAAGTGTTGATCTTAATAATAATATTACTCATAGATTACTGTTTTTGGATAATAGCATAGTTTGATCTAATGGATCTCTCTCTATGTACATGAAAAAGCATTGCCATAAAATCAACATCACTTGTCTATAGATTATAAAAACAGATGTAAATTTTTCATAGATAATTGTTTCTCGAAGCTCTCATATCCACTAAGAGAACATAGCACTCTGGTAAGTGTCTGATTGCCGTGTGTAAGAGACTGGTATGAGAGTGCTAATGATCTCGTAGTAGATACAAGAACGTCGAGAAACGATTCCTTAGATAATAGGACAAGGTGTGACACTCTCTCAGAGTGCTTGAAGATTTATTACCATAGAGATCAACATCATTTGTTTATAAGATATAGAAAATACAGATGAACATATTTTTCATATACATGTACTTATCTTTTTTGTTGTTGATAATATATAATACCAAAAATAATAAAATAATAAAAAATTATACATAAATTGAAATGGTTATTGAAAATGGTTTCAATTTAGACAGAAAGAATTCAAAAGGAAATACCATATTCAATTACATATCATTTGAAGGTCAAAGAAAGAGAACAGTTATCACCAGTCACAGAAATGTTATTGTTCAAACGTAGTTGTTCTTATTTTTGCGTACGTCAAGAAATCCAATATCAAAGGCCTGATTTACTGCGAGAATTGATTTTGTAATCCAGTAAGGATTCTTTTGCAATGGTTCAAACATAAAAATAGTTATTTCATTAATGCACGCAAACTGTCAATATATTGTTTAACCGTGTACATTTAAGTGACTTCTTAAGTGCTTTCTAGCTAACTCAATCATGGTTTTCTGAATTCGAACATGCAAAATTTAATCAATCAGCAGAAACAGCCTGGAGATGAATGAAAAACCAACAGTGCAGGGAAGTGTCATCCATGGCATCATTGTGATAGAATATTGTCATCTAAATTACACTCAACCTCTACCAATAGTATGGTGACCTGCAGCTATGAAAATTAATGAGTAGAACTATAAAGAAACCTTAGCTTCAGCCATACATCACCAGTATCTATGATTATGGCTAATCTTGGAGTCGAGGTTTCTACATTTCGTGCAGGAAGAGCCATGGAAACGAGAGCTGCCATATAAAGCAGTTTTTTACAATTACTCAAACCTTCAACTGTACGTATTCATAAGACTATAAAATAGATTTATAGGTGTGACAGGATGTGTTGTAGCATAGTGGTAGATGTTGGCACCAAAGGTCTCAAGTTCAAAACATCCCGGGGGAGGGGACTCGCCATCAATGTTCGTGGAAGTTACCATTCCATAACGATCATGTCACAGGACACTTTTTATCCTTGGTTGTCAGTACAATCGGGAACTCACAGATTTACTGCAATACTTAACACTACAGGTATTTCATAATGCGGAAACAGCGGACCATGCCGATCCTGGGATTCAAACCCGAGTTGCTGGATTGCGAGTCCAACACTCTACTGACTAAGCCAAAGCGGTAACTCCGCTAGCCGAGACCAGGGGCGGTATTCATAAAGATTCTAAGAATTTTAATTGTAAATCTTAGAATGGCTAAAAAGAATCTTAAATAAAAGTTACTCTTAGAACATTTTAAAAGTAATTTATAAAAATTCTTCGAGTAACTTTTAGCCATGTCCTTAGGGGTAGTGCAGATGACTCCTACAACAGACGTTTTTAGAGAATTCTAAGAGCTGGAGCTCTTAAGAAAATTCTCAAAGTTGAGAGTAACTTATATTAATTCTTAGAATAAAAGCAGATTTACGAATTCTTAAACATTTAAGAATCTTTATGAATACTTCCCAAGTAGTACAAAGCCATAAACTGACAAGCTGTGATATGAGAGAAATTATATTGAAAGTTGCTCAAAACCACAATTCAAAACAAACAAAAATATAAATAAAAATTTGAGAATGTCTTGGGAATATTACATGAATTTGACTGGATCTCAGGACCATCCTTACCTCCAAGTCATCTTCACGTCTCTTAAGAACATCGTGGGCCTCGGAGAGACTTCCCAGTTTTTCTAGAACCTCCAGGAGATCCAGACTTGGACCGGAACTGGATGTGCTGATTCTAGAAAGAGGACGGGACGACTGTGGCCTAGAGACCTACAACACAATTGAGATCATTGAGATTAACACATGGAATGGTTTAAATGTCACATACGAGCGATGGATCAATGCTGTCCATCAATTATTCTGAAATGTCAATGGACAACCGTCGGTGCTACAAATGGTAGATCATAAAAATGTGGCACTTTGAGCATACCTTAGGGGGTAGATTTGGCGCATTATAAGTAGACATTAATATTATTCTTATTATTCTTATTAATTATTATTATTATTATTACATGTATTATTATTATTATCATGCATGGTTGGAAACTGTTTACATTTGGGGATTTGTTAACTAGTGAAAAGAGGATGAAGTTATTATTATTATTATTATTGTTATTGTTTTACATCACAGCGGGAATATTTCACCCATAGGTGACCCATAGATGAAGTTATTGTCTTTTGAACCTTTGACTAAATCCCCAAATATGAAATACATAGATATCATGAAAACATGTCAACACTGTTGATGATGGCGCCGACGGTGGATCCATTGTCAGCAAAGCATAATTGACAAATAGCAGTAATCTACCAGACAGTTTGAGAAATTATATATCATTTAAATATCTAACTGAAATTATTTGGAATTTACAAGATTTTAATTTTTTTTATTGATTTGATGGAATTAGTGTTGTTTGTCACAGAGGGAATAGTTCACCCATACATGACGATTTATTAAATAATGGGAATATAAATACAACAAATGTAATAAAATACATACATACTATATATCCACATAAACTCATATACACTACAGTACATAATACAATACATATTAAATATCCACATACCATGCATAACAAAATACATATATTATATTCACATACATTAAAATACAGTGCATAATAAAATACATACGTATTATATATCCACATACATACACATAGAGTACACAATAAAATACATACATTACATATCCACATACACTCAGATACAGAAAATGGTAAAATATATAGAGATTATTAACCTTGTGTATTTAGATATCGTCTATATGCTGCACTTAAGTATCCCTAAATGCAGGATGTAGACGATATCTAAAGACACGAGGTTAATAATCTCTTATCATCTAATGTCAAGCTTAAATACTTCTCTATTAGAAGAAAACATCACCGTGTGAATCGACATTTTTAGTTACGCGTAGGAATACATGCAGGTCATTAATTTGTAAACTGCTTCACTCATTGATAAATACACCAAAGGAAAATAACAACTTTTAAAAACAATTCTAATTTTTATTACAAATTGTGAATATATTAAATCTAGTCGATTAGCACATAGTCTCCGATTATAATTGTTATCTTGTTTACTATTTCCATATGGTAGCATTTATAAATAGTAGTATGACGTCACATGAAAATTACATGATGTGAAATTAGCTCCCTAATTTGCATAGTTATTAGTCAGGCAAAGTAGCATGATACACGAAATATTTGTATACTTCCTTGTTCTCATAAACTTTCTTGAATTGCATTCTTATTACTGGTTATTTCAAGGTATATTGGTAACATTTTAATAAATACTAGGTTATATTACATGTTTGCACATAATACATGGCAAAATAACAAATATTTTTAGAAAAAAGTGGCAAAAACATATCATATATCCATATACACTCATATATATTTGTCCACATACACATATCGGTACACACACACACACATATACAAATAAAATAAAGTGGAATTAATCAAATATGAGCATGATGAATAATAGTCACATGCTTTCAGAAAATCAAATAATGTTCAGCCGATCATCCTTTGATGATGTGAAATATAACACAATACAAGTACTGTCGAGCCAGTAACAATTTCTTTCCGTGTGCATGTAACAAGTCAATAAGTACCACCGAGTCAATTACATGCTCGTGGCAATGACAGCATTATCAGGTAACACAGCAGAGATAAGTGGAATCAGATTACTGAGAATGGGGATATACGACGTTACGTACAGGTCTATTGGCTGGGAATAGGTACCGGTACATGCAGTTATGCAGTCACGTGGCTTTTTCGTTATCGACATTTAGGCCATCAATAGCTGAGCAAATAGTACATTGGTAATTGAAAGTATCATTGAATCTATTGAATAACAGTAACCATGGGCAGCCATCTTTTGAAACTGTATCAGATTACACCAGTGGTGTATTGCCTATGTTGTAACATAGCATATTCTCATATAGTCCTCTATGCTGCAAGCATGAAAAATATAGGATCCACATATTTTGGATGAGGTCCAGAATGTGCTTTACGGAAAGAGAAATAACCTAAGCTGAGATGGTTGATTAGGTGCCTGTTCAATCACAGCCAGGATTGTTCTTAAAGGACATTGTGCATGATACAGACTAGATTCTTTTCAGCTTGATTCCATCGAAATTGAAACATCTCTACTGGTAGCCATTTTTCAAGCACTATTGTCACATTGGCTGTCATTGTATCCTTATCAAACACTGAGTAGTATATTATGCATAATCAAATAGTGTTCAATCAGTGTTGATGACTTAACACATACACATTACCTGTATTGATCCCACCCCGGTAACTAATCTAGTCTGATTTATGGATTACCATGGGATTACCCATTCAATAGATTGATCGGCTGCAACGAGGATCAATGGCGTATGTTAGAGTACTCGCCAGCTGTTCCAAACTCAAGGATGATTTTGTTGCCATCTGTTAACCTTCTTGTTGCTGAAGGCTGCTGCAAATGCCCTGTGACTTTATTATTAATCTACCAGGAAGAGGGTGAATGACTGATTAAGTATTTCCGAGGAATAACTATTAATAGTAGTGTTGTAGTCCTTGTTAAAGATGTTAAGTAAATTTCTTCAATTAATAATTATTTTTATTTAATAATTTAATGTCAGAGATATCGGTGCTCTATATATGCATCATTATTATATTTTTTATTATTTTTTTTTTAAAATTATTATTATTATTTCATCAGTGGATATTTCAAAATCCTGCAAGGTCACATGAAATATAATTAATTTAACTTTCTTTTCAACACATCATTTGGAAACGATCTTGATTTAATTTTATTGTTAAATGGAAATAAGAACAATTTGTTAAAATATAGGTAAGGTCCTGTTATAAGTTGTGTCATAAAAATACTCAAGCTGTGTATATTCAAATAGGTCTTCAACTTGTTGACAGATAACAGCATACTTAAACACTTATATTCTTCAAATTACCAAGTGACCTAACTTCATGTAGTTGTATGGTAGGTTAGATAGCAAAGGCATCAGATAGTGGTAAGGAAATGAATGCTGTTTTATATGTGGCATGCATAAGGATTTAGTAAGTTCGACAACTTTTTTCCAATCCTTTTCTAACGAATTTTTAAGCTGAAAAAAAAAGCAAGGATTTTGATATATAAGTACATAGTCATAGAACCAAGGTTGTGTATTTCAATTTGCCTATATTTGTTTCATTAGTTTAAGATTTATACAAATAACAGTTGCTATTAACAGATACAAACATCAAACTTTATGTAGTACGTCAGGGATTGATATTAGGTCCACTTCTTTTCATACTATAGTTTAATTAATTTGCTGATAACAATTCTATGAATAATTGTTGCTGATCCTAGTGTACTAGTATACTACTACCTTCTTCACCTAATTGATGGTCTAACTAAAGTAGACATAATGCAATGGTATTCTTACAAAACACAGACTTTGAAACATACAACTAGACAGGTGTAACTTCACCAACTTACATGGACACACAGATATTTACAAGAGAGTGAGAAAAGCATATGTATGTCCAATCAAGAAAGGTCATGCAAGTATCCACTTTTCTAAGCAAAAATATTAGAAACCATGTATTTTAAAGTTATTTATCCTACCACAATTTCATTATTACTTGTATGTGAAACATAGAAAATAACATTTTAACTGTCATTTTCATACTGGATCTTTGTCTGATATATTTATATTGGTAGTTTGATTTAGTCCATTTTGAAAGATTACTATCATGGTATAATATTTTTAGTATTTGAATATCAATATTTTCCATAATTATACAACACGCACAAACATAAGGCTTACTTTCCACTGAGGAACATTGGTCAGATCCTCAGATTTTGAGGCAACAGTGACATCCTCAGATCTTTGGACAATGGTGACATCCTCAGATTTTGAGACAGTTGCCATATCCTCAGATTTTTGGACAATGGTGACATCCTCGGATTTTGAGATAATTGCCATAACCTCAGATTTTTGGACAATTGCCATATCCTCAGATTTTTGGACAATGGTCAGATCCTCAGATTTTGGAGCAACAATGACATCCTCTGATTTTGGGGCAATGGCGACATCCTCAGATCTTGAGGCAATGGTGACATTCTTAGATTTTGAGGCAATGTTGACATCCTCATAATTTTCGACAAACGTTGCTTCAAATTTCAAATCCACACTTTTTCCGCATCCAGTTTCAACTAATGTGATAGTCTCATGAATGCCAGCAACCAGTTCTACCTAATTGATAAAGTGCAAAGAGTGCAGAACACTACAAAAAGAAGAGTGATTATTAATAACACTGAACTATTTGGCCACATCAGAACAAGGTCTTGCTTCAGAGAACAAACAGCTTGCAGAATTTTTGTCTTTGTATTTAGAGCACTCAATGAATAAGGTCCAGAGTACATCTGAAACCTTGTCACTGTCAACAAGCCTGCATGGACTCCTAGATCACAGCATTTCACTTCTGGCTAGTGTTCCAGCCTTGCCAGATAAACACAGTATCATATGGCGGCATGTGCTCTTCCCAATAACAGTTGAGATATCACCAAATGATAAACTTCCAAGACCGTTCTAAAGATGCTGTTCTCTTCAAGCAACCATATGACTAAGTGCTTATTAACACACATTTTCTGGATAGTGATGCAAAATAAATGACTTAACTAAAGATATAAACGATAAAAAATAAATGAAAGGGAAAACAAATGTATCTTGACATTTGGTATAATTATTAACCCTCTCCAGGCTGAAGACAACCACAGATGCCCTAAAGAGCAGTGCCTGTGCCTAATCCAGCAGGGAGAGGGTTAATTATGTATCTAATACAAAACACTCTCAGAAGACATCAATCTGCAAGACTTTCACGCTTTTCTTTCTTCATTCATACTCTCGGTTTCAGTTTCTTATTCAATCAATTCACACTGAATATCTATGATATCAATTTTAAGAAGTAATTGTGTAAGTATCTAATGTGCAAAGTCAAATATAGAAATCATGACATTTTCAAATCTTACTGGTTTATCCGTTTGAGAGTTGTTGTCCATTACAATACGTTCGGTCTTAAGTCCTTCCATATCACTTCGAACTCCATTCAGGGCATCCTCTAACTGCGGCCATGTGATAAACTGGTCCAAGTCTGGATTCGGAAGGGCCTTAAAACTTTCATTTAAATCGCTCTGAAAATGTTAAACATGAACCTAAGGTTAGATATGAACCCAAAGTGAAAGTGCATAGATAAAGTGAACTTATCTGACAGTTCAATATCTATGAACTATCTTTCATTATCGTTATACATAAATAGGTAGATAATGTCACAAAATAATTTTTATTAAATAAATGACTGGGATATTTAAATAGTTCAATATTAGCAATACAAAAGAATGTTACATAATTAAAACATACAAAACTTCAAGTGTATGCTCAACTCAATTTGATATTTTATATACATGTAATTAATTATGTTAGATGAAATTATAAATTTGAAGAATTATTTCTAGCTGTAATAAACTATGATGAAAATATTTTGGATTTGGTGCCATTCTTTTAACATGAAATATGAAATCAGTTTCAACTGTGTATTCATAATACTTACAGTTAGTTTTTCCAAATCTGCTAAGCGTTTGTTGAGTTCATCCATGTCAATCTGCAATGGCAAGTAGCATTGATACATTCTTGTCTTTTACACCAAGTTATCAAAATGCATTCAATTGTTCAAAATTACTATATTCCTGATCTTCTGTGTGCAGAAAGTCAGTGTGACATATTAATTTGTAGCTATATACACATCAACAGTTCTATACATGATCTATTTCTGCATTCGCAAACAAAATAGTGCATGCCATGTACAAAAAGTTTCTTCAATAAAATTATGGTGGCCATATTGTGAGATTTAACAAGCAATTTTTGCTGACTCAACAATAAGTAAATCTCTGCAATCTCTTCAAGGATTTGGAAAGTGTTGTTCACAAATATAGAGATGGTGTGTTATATCCTATACAAAATGACAACCATAAGATACTGGTTACCAGGCTGGATTATGTTCTTACATTCTTAATTTTGTCCATCAAGGCTGCATTGGCATCTCGCAGTGTCTGCATCTCCTTCATCAAATCTTCTACAATTGACATCAACTGTAATGTGAAAAAACAAACACATATTATTACTATTATTACTATTATTACTATTACTATCAGTTTGTTTCAGGGGATGGTGGTAGCGCAATGGTAGAACTTTTGGACCAGAGCCAATGGTTCCAGGTTCAAATCCCATCCTGGAAGCCCGGCATCAATGTTCGCGAAAGTTACATTTCTGACACGATATTGATAGGATGCG
This sequence comes from Lepetodrilus schrolli, assembly GCA_032361225.1. Lineage (NCBI taxonomy): Eukaryota > Metazoa > Mollusca > Gastropoda > Lepetellida > Lepetodrilidae > Lepetodrilus > Lepetodrilus schrolli. Next base: position 13,277 of record JAUTBT010069911.1, read on the forward strand.
CTGTCTGTACTGTGGCAATGCAGTTATCATCCCTGGCACTGAGATAATGAAACTTTTTGAGTACAATTTCATGCTCAAGCTCAAATTTTATATAAGGATTTGTGAACAAAACTTTGAGTTGAGTATAAAATCGTACTCAGAAATGTTTCGTAATCTCTGGGCCTGGTCTGTCAGTACCAGCCAGCACTTGCAAGTTTACTGCAACATTCAGCACTATGGATGTTGGAGGTTTCCTGCTGCCCTATACTGACAAGCCATGATATAAGTGAATGAATCTTGAAATCTGATCTACACCCAAAATTAAATTCAAAAACAAGTTAAAAAGTTCAAATGATTTAATGTTCTATTTGCAAGATATCCAATTAACAAGTGTAAGATGATATTGGCATACTGCTACATACGATCAAGTGTATTTTAAATAATAATGATGAACTTCAAATCAATTCAAATGAAATATGTTTACTTGCCTAGGTAATATACTATCTTCATTAATTAATTAATAATGTATAAATGTATAATGCCATGCAGTGGATTAATTTGTATGTTAACATACTATTTTCACATAAATAAACGAAAATTATTTAGTGGTATCATTACAATTTTATATACCATAATCATACCAGTAATTATATGACAAACATGTAAAGACAGAATTTAAGCTCAAATTACAAAATATAATGAAAAAAACATAATAAATAAAACATAATTTGTAGTTAATATTATACACAATACGGTATATCTTCAAATAGATAGACGGATTGTGATATAATGATATCATTAAAATCTTATTTACAAAAATCTAGATATGATAATCATATAATAAAAAAGCCAATAAAAAAAGCTCTAATGACATCTAAAAAAAACTTTTAAAATATACATTGAGCTACATATATTGTAATCTTGAAGATGGTATTTAACACATGGAAACTCATAATAATTTTTATCTATTTGCTTTCTTGGCATCTGAATGTTTGCCAAAGGACACACCAGGGGGGTGAATTTCAATAATAGCATGTCATAATTCACTACCCACACAGGTTTACAGTCATACTTACATATCTATCTATCAAATAAATATATCTGTATCTGCCCATTTGTTGACAAGACATCTACGTGGCTCAATACTAAGTAACTAGCATAAGTAACCCAGGGTTTTATCAACTACAGTTTTGAGTTACTGTATTTAAGAACTTTATATCGCAAGATCAAAGAAATAATGTCATGCAGTGGATTAATGTTAAAAGATTGGTATCCACTTTAAAAATAAAAAAAATGCTCTTTACTGTTACAAAACTACATTTCACAAACATTAATAGATAGAAATAGTCTGTAAAATGTATATTAACATTTTTGTGATAATATATTATTGAGATCATTTTTAAAGGTTATTTGTTTTAGATTTAGGATTCGTGTTTTGTTTATAACCTTATTATAAAATAAATCACAACAGCTGATATATCTCTGTTTGCCTCCAGCATATAATTCAATATTACTTTTATGGAAATATTTGTATCTGTTGGAAAAACAATGAGAAAGGGAAAAATTGTTCTTTCATCTTTCTATTTGTTGAAAAAATGTAGATGCCTCCAACAAACAAACACTAATAATAAGCTATATTTATTTATCATGGTAATTAATGTGCGAGCAGAGCTCAATGATTCTTCAGATGCCCCAATGCTTTTATAGATTGTCCATTTAACTTGGGTCTATTGTTAATTGAGCCTCTAGGAGGTTTGGTATTGTCAGGTGAAGAATAACAATAATAATAAATATAATTTTAACATAAAACATTTGCATATCCATTTCAAATTCTGAAAAATGTCTTTCCAAACTAGAATCAATAGTCAATGAATGATTGTAAAATACCAGTATTAAAGTGCTTTTTAAATATAAAAATCAATAACTCTTGATACGATAGATGGATAATTCAATTGATACGAATTCCCATTACTCTATTATAATTAAGACCTTGAGGCGAGTAACATTTGTACCAAATGTGCAGTCAGGTAGGAAATAGATCTATCCAAAATAAGGCGATATCTACATGCAACTAGTACACACTGCACTAAAACACGCTCAGTAGATCACATCACAAAGCAGGTAACGGTACTAATACTGAACAGCCATTCTGTTCCGAAGTGAATATACAGATAGATCGGTATGTGTAACCTTCAATGAATCTTTTGTCGAGCATGAAACGAAACGGAGGCTGTTGAATTGAAAACCAGTCGAGCGCTGTGAACCTCATAATCTCCAGTTTGGGCTATTGGGCTACAATCTAAGCAACTATTTGGGTTCGCTGTAGAATACAGAAAGTTTCGTTGGATATGGTACTCGAGCCCACGTTCACTTCACTGGTCAATCATGTTACCCGATACCAGCGCAGATAATGTGGTAATTAAGTCTATTTATACGACGTGAGATACAGCAACACTTACAACCAGTGTTTGTTTACTCAGTGTTTATGGGAAATAGTTGTTCTTAACCCTCTGCGAGCTGCAGGCTACTGGAAATGCCCTAAAGAGCATCACCTGTCTAATCCGGCAAGGAGGGGGTTAAAGTGGCAAAATTGGTGATCTACGCTATAATATTCGGCAAAAAAATCATTATTATTTTAATAGTAGCAGCTTGATATGACTTAAGATTCCCAGAGAATAAAATAATACTATAATATGGCAAAATTACGCTACTGGAGTCGTATATATATATAAGTATCACATTTACATCACATTTTTCTGATATGTGCAATATGAAAATTGGTACAGTTATATGAGATGAAATGAAGTGAAAGATTTGAACCAACTCATTTTGAAAGACCAATACTATCAAGATTATGAGGAGGAATATATGCTATGTATTTCTTATCATCATCTTTATTCTCTTGTGCCACACATGGTGATACAGTGAACCCCCGACATAACGCCCTTCATTACATCGCGCATTCGGTTAAACCGCTCGGTCAAACGTGGACCCCATTTTTTACTCTTAAAAAATTGGGCTGGCTGACGTGTGTGGTAACAAAAAATGGGTCTAGCTGAAATTTTGTTAACTACAAGAGATTTATTTTTCATAGCATAAACTATCAATGTGAAAACACCATGCAATAAATATGTATTGAAGTGTACTATAGGTATTAGGTACATACGTGTCAATCTAAAGAATATCACTCGGATACGGCGATCAGCGTCTATCAGTAGCAGACGAAGGACTAGTTCCCTGCCAATGTTACACAAAACATCAGGCATAGCATAGGCATGGGACCAGTTTGTATACCTTCTTACCTCAACGTCTCTAATTACACCAAAGAGTTCAAAAATGCCGCTTCTGACCCCGAAAAAAAACGTGTTGAGTACAAAAACGTACTCAACTGTAAACTCGACTCTGTGCTCACTTGAGCATGTACTTACATAGTTTCGTAATCACCAACTTGGCAAAAATCTGTACCTGACATTACATAAAGTCAAATTATATTTACCCCACTTTCCAGTGAGTGAGTGAGGTATTGTTTTATGTCACAGCGGGAATCTTCCACCCAGATGCGACTATACATATTTAACTGTACTATAGATGGCTGTCTTTAAGCATTACTGGTTGCTTGAGTGTATCGGACGTACCTTGTAGTCCATCATGTGTAGGGTTGGCATTGCGTCTGTGACTCTTTTCTCCAGGAAGTATGGAAAGAACCACAACAATGGTGGACATTTAGGATCTTCAGCTGAAATTTTGCATTCAGTCAAATTATCAAAAGTTTACAAATGTATTGATTTTACGAGAACTTCATGGAATAAACATCACGGACAAAGACAACACTATATTACATTAAAATTAAGTATTTACTTATTAAAATAATAAATACTTATCAGCATTTATCCGATTAATTAAGAAATTATAGGATTTTGTTTTGTATACTTATTAGGTTAGACATAGTTATCTTATTTTTACCAAAGAAATGTTGACAACCAATACCCTAGAATAGGCTAAAGTGATATGTACCATCTCTGTCCAGCTGACAATCCCTTATAACTGTCTTCATAGTGGCAGCCAACGCATCTACCATCCCACCAAACGGGGGGTCTGTCACAACAGCCAGACACTTTTCTTCAGCAGATGCTACGAAGCTCTCGTACACTTTTTCACCCTCCGTCGAGTTGAAGAAATGGTGGTTGAACATGTTGTACTGGCAGAACTGACTTGGTGGGAACACTTGCATCTACAACATCAACATTAGCAACATGAACGACAACGACCATAACAGATCCCATGACATATTGGATAGTGAGTGATTATGGAGTTTAACGTTGCTGCGGGAATCTTTCACCCATTTGCGACGACATATTGGATAGTAATTTTAGGAATTTATCTTTTTTACCCCATTGTTTTCATTTGCATTTACTTTATGGCTACAACCTATCTTCCACAGTATTTTCAGTTCATGGGAGGGCAACTTGTAACAACCATGCGACTGTAAAACTCATAAACCACAGACAAATAAAGGTTTAATTAATTTTATTAATTTTTTTTTTTTTTTTATACTTGTGTATGCATTGATGTAATATTTTACTTGTTCTGTAACCTTTAAAGAGAACAAAAAATATAATAATAAAAAATAAAAATATAATAAATAAAGGTTTAATGACTGTACACTATGCACTCAGTGTATTAGGAGCAACTTACATATCTGTGGTCCAGATCTAACAGCAGGGATTCCATTTTACTTTCTGGACAATTTTGGTTCAGAATCGTCTCGTGAATTCTGAAACACGTTCCAATGAGAGGTGCTAATATGACATGAATAATTGTACATTTCATCGTCCATTAGCTGTAGTCTTGCATCAAATTTTTTTTAAATATAAAATTGGGGTTTAGAGCTGCTTTCAAGATTCTTTCACTTATATCACAGCTTGTCAGTTTAGGGCAGGAGGAAACCCACAACATGTATAGCGCTGAATGTTGCAGTAAACCTGCGAGTACTGAATAGACCAAGGATAATAACTGCATTGCCACTCTACAGACAGCGCATCCTATCAATATCGTGTCAGAAAGGTAGCTTCCGCAAACATTGATGCCGGGCCCCCGGGGCGGGATTTGAACCAAGAACCTTTGGCTCCGACGTCCAACGTTCTACCACTGTGCTACCACTCGCCCTTCTTGCATCAAAGGCCGATATCTAACTATACCACAGCCAGTGGCACTGATGTACTGTGACTATTACCTGGGAGCACCAATGCACAATACATGAGTGATGTGCAGTTTCTTAAGAGCAGCGAGAATGAACGTCACCGCTGATTCCGCAAACAGGTATTGCTGCAACAGATTTATACATTAAAGGTATACACGCACGGTTTGTTGACATATCTCATGGTCAAACATTATTTTACCTGAAATTAAGTCCATTTGATTTGTCTACACAAGTATATTAGGCAACAAGTAGTGATATTTTGAATAGGAGTATTTGGGTGATAACAAGGTGTGACTCAGACTAGGCAACAAGCTACATTTTCTGCATGTCCCACTGGTTTTCAATATTTAAAAATGTTTTCGTCATGTTCATATTTCCGTATTTGTTATCGTGATATAAATATATATAATTATTTATTTTTTTAAATAAAAAAAATTAATATGAAAATTTGAAACCAGTGGGACATGCAAACAATCAAGCTTGTTGCCCATGTAGATAAAACAAATGTACGTACTTTCAGATAAAATATGTTTGACCATGAAATATGTCAACAAACCGTGATATAGAGCCTTTAAATAATATATTAATTAATTAAATTAAATGCAGTTAGAAACACAATAAAAACATGGTCATATTCGAGGAGCTGTTGTACATCATTTAAGAGTTTTAACCCTCTCCATGTCGGATTAAGAGCATCTTTGGTTGCCTCCAGCAATGAAAACCTTGATAAAGATCTCGCAAGTTAAAGTTTGTACACAAATTGAAATTGTTATCTCATACGCGTTGCCGGTGGTAACATACTTACAGCGTATGTCTTGTTGTCGTCCAGGGGTTTGAACAGCTGAGATGGGAGACTGAGATGCTGTTTGTTGATACTCGTCTGTGTGTCATGACCAGTGTGATTGACTACGTCGTCTGACAACAACAGCAGGTCACAGGTGTGACAGTAAGTGGCAGTCGAGTTCTCGCATTGCAACTTCTGAAATCTACATTGAAAAAATACAACCATTTAGTTTGTTGACAAATTTCATGGTCAAACGTATTTTACCTGAAAGTATGTACATTGTATTTGTCTACACATGTATATTGGGCAAAAATCTACATTTTCCGCATGTCCCAATTGGTTTTCAATATTTTCGTATTTAATTTTTATTTTATATATATATATATATATATATATATATATATATATATATATATATATCAAGATAAAAAATACGAACATGATGAAAACATTTTAAAATGTAAAATAAAATATGAAAATATTGAAAACCAGTTGGATAAGCTTTCGAGAGCCAATTAATCCATAAAGAATTTTGTAACTAAAAATCATGCAAGCTACAACAACATACATTTCAACAAAGTAGATACAAAATGTTTTGAATAATAAAGAACGTACCTATTCATAAATTCGGTGTGGGATAACTGTGGCGTGAAACTTGCATTAATGACTTTGCGCTCTTCTTGCTTGCATTCCGATATTTTCTCATCTACATACTGGAAGAATCGACACTGTTTCCGATCTCTGAAAGCAGAGCAAGCAAAAAACTTCCTCTGTTTCTCAGTTCCATTGCCTCCCTGATTGTACTTGATGAACAGCAGTGCTGGCCCTACAACATTGTACAAGCATAGTTTAGACCAAAATAAGAAAACTGTAATGCAGTACATTTTTGCAACAAGAACTTAATGAAATTTATTAACTTACTATTACTACTAAATATTCATGGCTTGACAGTAAGGATTGTCCGCCTGCCCGGGACAGGTATTATCCACAGGTGGACAAGTGAAATAGCCTAGATTAACAAGCCCTTAACCTACAGGGCAAGTAGTTTCATGTCCAAAAGGACACAGGGACAGGTGCCTCAAAAAGTTAGTGTAGAACCCTGATATTATCCATGTCTTCAGAGCATCCAAATTTAATTATTGAAAATGTGTTAAAAAATAAATAATATTGATAGATATGATTCTATGCTGAACAGGTCGATTCCTAGTAAAGGCTGAAGTTCTTCCACCTCTATTTTGCTATGTAATATATTCAATCTAGAAATGAATGATTGAACATGCTGAACAGCTGAGTACAACAATAAATGCCTGGGAAATAGTGAGTGAATTATTGTTTTACGTCACAGCGGAAATGTTTCACCCATACGTGACCCCTGGGAAATAATAATATTGCGGAGTAGCTGGTTTCTGTCAATACTAATGTTGTGTCAATACTTATTATTGGCAGAAATAACATTCATTGCACTCGTACGATTAGTCAACAACTCAACAACCCTCATCGATCACAATTCTAGGTAGAGTCCAAGACAATGTAAACATGGAATCAGTGATCAAATGACGAGCCATTTTATATTGACTGTGAATTGCGTTACCATTTTTGGCAATCACATGTTGTTACATTAGGAATCTTTGGTTGGTTTAGTCTGAAAGTCTGCTGCAATTTTCTATAGGGTCAGACTGTGTAATTTGTGTGATAAAAAATGGTTTCATTCATTATACTATAGTGTCCATGACATGGAAAAAGAGAGTAGTTTAATTCATTCTTCCACAAGTGTTGAAAAACATTCAAACATACAATTGTTTTATTTATTTATTTATTATATGTATCCATTTTTGTACTGAGGCCTCTTAATATGTAAACAAATTTCCTCCGGGATAATAAAGATATATTATTAAATTATTATTTATCAGTATTTAAATTAGCTTCATATGAAATAAAGTTCAAACTTTTGATTATTCAAAATAAAAAAAGACATACGCAATAAAAGTGTTGCAAATGATTAGATTTAATGACAAGATGACCACAAAATGTTTACATATTTCTTTGTTGTGGGAAAATTATGTCGTCTGCTTTTACTGCTGCCCACATTATCACTACCCAGTACCCCTAGTACCCGGCCATAAACAGGGCCAAGTTTTGTAGATACATGTCTTAAAAATGTAAATGCATTTTACAGTGGCAAACTTTAATACCATGGGGACAACAAGGAACGGTCAGTCCATCAGTGTCCAAGATCACATCAATTTCTCCAACATTAGCCGACATTTCATTAATATACCAGTCAACAGCTTTTCAGCGAAAACAACGTGCGCTTCACTATGATAATAGAGTTATTTCCCTTTACTTAACGCTCAGTTTATTCGGACCATGGCTCATTCGTATCATGTTTAGGATTATTCGGACCTTGCTTCATTCGGACCCAACACAGACTGATTCGGACCTTAGAATGGCTTATTCGGGTGCACTGATTCACGATATTACTACATGTATTTGTATTTGTATAGGCTACATATTTTTGATATGGCAATGATTGTATATGTTGATTCATGATATCACAATGATTGTGTACTAATACACTCTATCACTATTTGTATATTGATGTATTGTTATACGTTGTTGGTGCACTGATGTAATTATGTCAAACAGTATATATAGTGTTTAGAAGGACGTATTTTATTCATGAACATTCTAGCTTTTTCATTTGTCAGTTACCCGCCTTTATAAACCAGTAAAAGTCGGCTCATTTATTTACACATCAGTAGAATTGATGACATCGCATTCATTTAATGAAGTCACAATCATGGTATGATATCACATCTGACTGGGGAGAGCATCTGAAAATGAGAGCACACTGATCCATCGACGAGGTAATAGTGAGCATGTTTTCGTGCGTGGATTTGGCGCAATATAAATGTGCACGTTATTATTAGTATTATTACCAAGATCCCGATCGACAGGCAGTATTGTGTTATTAAGTATCAACAGTTACTATAGATTCAGCTGATGTTTGGATCGTGACATTGCTGAATTGTGAATTTCGCTTTGTTTTCTATATCACACTAAAATTATCTACTGTGAAGTGTATGATATAGAGATGATTACATTTGCACTGATAACCATATCATTCACCATATACTACATGCAGTTGGTAAATTACTGATGTAGTTATAACGAAGGCTGTTATTATTAATATGGTCATGACTTCAGATATGTCATGCTCCACGAACCAGCCATAACATCGTAATTACGCTCCAAATAATATCTTATTTTAAAGCAACTCTCTCACGGATATATATATGTGTACATGTGGTACTGTAACAATGGTTTTCCGTAATGTGTACATGTAGTACTAACTGTGGTTTTGCATAATGTGTACATGTATTACTAACTATGGTTTTCCATAATGTGTACATGTAGTACTAACTATGGTTTTGCATAATTTGTACATGTAGTATTAACTATGGTTTTTCATAATGTGTACATGTAGTATTAACTATGGTTTTGCATAATGTGTACATGTATTTCTAACTATATTTTTCCACAATGTGTATATTTAGTACTGTAACTATGGTTTTCCAATAATATGTACATGTAGTACTATGGTTTTGCATAATGTGTACATGTATTACTAACTATGTTTATATTTAGTACTGTAACTATGGTTTTCCATAATGTGTGGTACTGTAAGGTAATTGTCGATAATGTGTAAGTCCAGGACTGCACGTATTTAAGCCCTGGGTTTAAATACGGAAATGAGCCTTTTTGATTGAACACAATTTGAAACGAATTTAAGCCCAGGACCTAATTTCGAAGAACTCGTTGTTTGACTATAAAACAGAAAATAGTGACATAATACACTTCAGCTTGTTGTGCTGTAAAGTATTGTTGTCCGTGGTTTATGGTTGTGACATATGGTTGTCCATGGTTTGTGATTGTGACATATGGTTGTCCGTGGTTTATGATTGTGACGTATGGTTTTCCATGTGTTGTACTTTGATATTTTCTCTGAACCATAACCGTAAAGAACTTGGCACATGTACACAACATGGAAAACCATACTTATATTGCAACAAACAAACTCTGCAAATTAAAAGCGAATAAACTTTATATTATTTTCCATAAGAGTTGTTTTACTGTTTCGTTAGTTTACATTGTTGAATGTATGTAATTTTCCCCAAAACATATTGCCGTAAAATACTACATGTTCCGCATGGTTTTCAATATTATATATTTGATTATTTTTTAATATTTATTGTATATGTTGCTTTATTGGTACCAGTGGTTGTGAAAGGTTATTTTGACCGTGTCCAATTATTAGAGTTACTCCCCTTAGTCTATTACACTATAGAAAATTTAGATATTACAGTATATTACCAACTTATTATTTGGGTTTTACCAGAAATGTAAACTGCAATGGAATTGTACCTATCCTACAGCGGTGAAAGGATATTTGGAGGTACAAAAGCGATTATAGGTATGCTAAGTGCATGCACTTTGCATTTTAACTCCAATTCGTTCCAAAACGACAACTTAATCTGTGATTGTATGCCTTCGATATACATTTACCGAAACATCAAGGTATATATTAAATGGTATACTTTAAAAAAAAAAAAAGCATTTGGGAATGAGATAGCGAGCATCGAAAATCGCATATGATGCGGGTAAGTGTCAATATGAGGATTCGGGTACCGGAACATTATGGAACATTATGGAACATTATGGAACATTTGAGGGCAACTGGTAGCTCAAAATTCCTCTAGCCTTCCCTGCTGATCATAAGCTACTATTTCTTTTTATTAGTATGGTAATATCCATATAAAAAGTAGCTTATGGTCAGCAGGGAAGGGTAGAGGAATCTTGAGCTAGTTAACTGGTAGCTGCAGAATACCGTTCAATTTACAAATGATAGTTAAATATTATAAAACAAAATTAAAAGGACTCATACTCATAGGTGATCTTACCTATGCCCATTATTATTATTATTGCTCATATGTAATATATAGAGCTATATTTGTAAGAATCCAAGCTTTCAGGCATCAACAAACCCATCGAAATAAATGCTTTTATCTGCCATTGATAAACAAGGATTGTTTACAAAACATGCAAAATGGTGTCTGTTTCATAGTCACGCGGTAATAAGAGCATGCTATTATTGGTCAACGGCCAGACAGTTGACAAACGGTCACACGCAACTAACCAAATGAGCTGATTTAACGATAACAGATGATTTGGAAGGAAATAAATCACTTTATCCAACATATGGTTCAAGATAACTTATGACATAAATATCATATCTTGCACAGTAGTGCATAACACCTGGAACGATTTTCATTGGCTGGTTACATGGCTTGTATCACAATTTTCCCACACCTGTCATCGTCATAGACGGTTTCATCGGTTGGTACGGTCGGGGCGGTGCGGGGGGATGTATTCATCCGCCACTCCCTATTTGACTTCCACATGAGAATACATTTGAGTTGTATGAATTTCCGTCCAAGAGTTGTTGGATAAATAAATTAACATACTCGCTAGTGTGTCATATTGATTTTACAACACAAGTAATTCCAAAGTTAATATTGACTTTGGAATCACTCGTGTCGTAAAATCAATATGACACACTAGCTCGCGTATTAATCTATATATATATATGGCCTTACTATTATTATTATTACTGTATATTTAGAGGCAGACTCTGCTCCGAGCCCCACGAAGAGCATTAGGAGCATTCCCTCCTCTCTACAGAGCGCCCCGATCAGCCTGCCAGACGAAAGCATGTACAGCAAATACGACAAGGCCATTGAGGATATCGACACGGATATGGATATGGATATGGATATGGATATGGATGTGGATACGATCATCGGGGACAGCAGATCCAAGAGCCATATTTCCAGCGTGAGTAGTCCTCAAGTCTTTCACGTCCAGGCCCAGATTTTACAAACAGATTTTTTTGTAATTTTGTTCACAAATCCCCATATGAAAATTGAGCATGAAATCATACTTGAAAAATGTTTCATGATCTCTGGGCCAGAATTCACGATGAATGAAAACATTGAAATCTGAGCATTTGCCTTGCTTATGGAATGTAGTGTCTATGAGTAATGTTGTAAAATAATGTATTAAAAAAGTATTAAAAAAATATCAAGAAGTTGTCAAAATACTAGTATTCAATTAGGCCATAGCTATTTGAGTCCCTGGTTTACACATTTTTCTGTGCTCATTTTGGTTCGGGCAGTCGAAAATATAATAAATAGTCGGGTACAACATAAAAATAAAAATAATTGGAGATTATGAATCGTCGGTTGACAGAAAATATATATTATTGATCAATATTATTGTCAATAATGTTTATAAACACCACTGGACCTATGTTGTTTAGATTTGAATGTTTGTCAATAGCAGTAAATGTTATTAAGTAGACTTTTAAATTACATATTTACCAGTAAGCAATCAAATTCGCTTCAACTTTGTGTCCACCATTGCCTGCCAGTCTTTGTTCATGTTCAATGATGGGTTTTACATTTGCCTTCACCATTTATTATTATTATTTTCAAAAGACTTGTGCACGGTCAACAGGATATAATAAAAATAATTATTTATATTTTCCAAAGTGGAAAATATCAGGTCGGCAGATCCATAACTATGGCCTTACGGTAATAGAAGGTTATTTAACAATTTACTTCAACAGGCATGGCAATTTTCCATGGAAATCTGCTGATTTATTTATCCAGGGGTCGATTTATTTGCACTGGACATGGCTTGGGGCTTTCTGCCCAGACCCGGGACTAGTTTTCCACTGAAATCATTATTGTCTCTTGCCATGCCTGCTTCAATATGTTTTGTATATGTACAAAATAGGCTTGTTCAGATTCTGCGATCTCTACTACACTCCTCACTTGTTTGCGTCTCATCCACAGATTAAGTCAGTGCAGGATCTCCTGGACGAAGCCAAGAAGATCAGCAGACCTAGCTCCGAGGCTCTGTACAAGAAACGAGTGGCCTCCTCGGGGAGACGATCGGCACACAAGTCTTTCAATGAAAGCAAGAAGGACTTGCGTAAAGGTAGAGCGAATGGGATCTGGTCTTCGGGATGTGGTTCACGTATTTCGTGTTTGTATACATCTTCAACTAACACGATGAAACATTCCTCAGATGTCAGTATCCCGTTCCACAGAACGATCGTAGAGCACTATGAGAGTCGTAACTCCTATATGTTAAAAAAGAGTTACGACTCTCGTAGTGCTACGAACATTCTTTGGTGTGTGTGTGTGTGTGTGTGTGTGTGGGGGGGGGGGATGTGCTTTTTTTAAATAGTATTTTTAGGTTACCTTAGCCTTTGTTGTAGGCTTTCTTTAAAATGATTTTACTTTTACATTTTAAAGGAGCATTCAAAAATGTAAATAAAAAAAATCATTAACAAAATTGACACAGACAATAGTGTCATGTGCACTATATTATCAGGCATGGCAATTTTCCATAAATCCACAGAAGTCTCTGATTATTTTGTCCAGTGTCAATCTGTTTGTGGCTTGGGAACTGCAGGCCCCAGGCTTGTTTTCCACTGAAATCACAATAGGTTGTTGCCATATCTGATTTATTAAACATTAATTTTTAAAATTCATTTTCATTTTTTTAAAGGATGTTTTCTAACATAGATCTTACTTTTGTATCGTAGTGGACAAAGTGAAGAGTAAGACCATGTCACATGACTCTGAGGAGGACAGCAGCAGACACTCCAGACCGCGGTCCGGGCGGTCCGTGGATGAGATCATCTCGTCTCTCCGAGATCAGTCCAGATGTGGACCGTGAGTTCTCGCAATTTTACCATTATGTCTCATTCTTACACCTGAAATTTTAGCACAGTGGTAGATCATTGTAATCGAACATTGTAGTCGTCACATATGGGTTAAGTATTCTCACAGTAACGTCGAACATCAAATCAATCAATCAATTCAAGGTGGAACAAATCTCCATGATTTTTCATTTTTCTTTCCATTCTGCGACATTTAATTTTTGGAGGTAAATTATATTCCATAAGTATTGTATTCCCATAAAAATACCAATATTATAATTGTAATTATTTTTTCCTTTATCGATTTCTGCAGAGACACGTGTACAGGTCTCATCATGTGTATCTTCATTTCAAATTTGTTTTGCTTTGCCGTTACTTTCAGTGTGTCTGATGCCGACCGCAAAATCCAGGAAATCATGGACCGAGTCATGTCCAGGGCCAGTGCAGTACTGGGAGAGATTAGTAGTAAGTAATAGTGGTTTGTTTGTGGTGGGATAAAAAACCAGTAGTAACTATGTGGTAAAGTAAGACCTGTGAGCCGGGGCTGGTACATATGAGGTCAGTCAGTAAATGAACATGGGTTTTAGGCCATTGTTGGTATTCATTACGGTTATTTTGGGAGGAAAAACTGACACAACAATGTTTTATTGTAAGTCAGTTAGTGTACATGAACTAGGGGAGATAACTGTACCCCATGTGGAACTGCTCTCTATATTGGAATAGATGCTGCACACCATACATGCCCTATGTTATAGATAATGTTTATAACAGTAATTTTCAATAAGATTGCACTATGTGTTGATATTTGCATATATATTTTATCCTTTTGATTGCTGTTCTGCACATTTTGAAGCATTCATAAAATCTACAGTATGATATCAATATGGATTTTCTTTTGCATTTTTACATTTTAGGTGGGGCTGAAAGAGAACCTTCTAATGACACTAGAGGTAAATAATGTCCAGTAAAATACTATAATTATTAATTAAGCAAATAATCAATGATGTTTTTCATACATTGTGATATTGTCCCATATTTTAAAATAATATTATTGTCTGTATCTCTTATTTACAGAACCACGTTTGAGTAAGAATATTTTAGTATATTGTAAAATATATTTTATTCCATTATTTAGTTTATAGCTTTAGTCCATTTTTCATTATATTTTACATTTTAACCTTTCATAGCTTCTTCTTTCAGTTAGTTTATTATTTTAAACCCAGGCAATATTGTCTAGATGTCTACTAATTTTTATTACAGCTAGACGTCATCATTTAGAACATGGAGACAGATTAATAGCTTGTTTATTGATGTCGTCTTCATAGATATTTAGTCAGCAGCAGGGAAGGGCTTCATTTATTTATTTATTTTTGGAATTGGGGTTTAGAGCCGCTTTCAAGATTCTTTCACTTATATCATGGCTTGTCAGTTTAGGGCAGGAGGAAACCCCCAACATCCATAGCGCTGAATGTTGCAGTAAACCTGCGAGCACGAGCTGGCTTCATTATTTTTTATGATGTTTTTCTTTTCGCGGTTTTTGACAACCAGCTAAAAGTCGTCCAAAACTGCAAAAGAAAACATTATGAAAAGTACTGAAGCCCTTCCCTGCTGCTTTAGTCTGTAACCAATCTTATCATTTGCTAGGCGATTTCTGTCACCGCTTTCTGTACGTATGTTGTCTATTTGACTAAACGTAGAGGAAGATTACGACAGTGCAAAGGAGGACACGCCATTGCTCAGTGAAGTCGGTGTCTCCATCCCGTCCATGCCGTCTGACCAGGATGATTTCCTCGATGACGAGGACCCGGGTACACGCTTGCACCATGTTTGTGTTCAAATCCGCATGACGATAATTCCGTAATTACCGAGAGCGCTATGTTCCATTCTTCTCTGAGAGTTCTGTGGTAGTGATGAATTAATTATTTCAATCTCGTTACTTTTATCATGTTTTCCAAATTATTAAAGATATTGCAATGTAACTTCATGAGGTTCTGAGATTATGAAACCTTTTTGAGTACAATTTCTTGTCACGTATGGGTGAAAGATTCCCGCTTTGAGTTTTATGCACAAATTGTAGGATTTTTTTTAAAAAAAGAGTAATCTTGGGGTTGATGACAGATAAACTGAAGGCCACTGGTTAGATTTCTGTAAATAAACAGTGGATCCAGATTATATGGGGAAATGTGAGATTTTGGGAGCCATTTCATTTGTCTTTAGCCTTGGCAGAAAATCAGTAAATAATTTCACTATTTTTAGTGTATTCTTTATTGTATTTTTTCCCCTTCGTCACAAATGGGTGAAAGATTCCCGCAGCGACGTTAAACTCCATAATCACTCATTTTTTTCCCTTGAATTGGGGTTTAGCCACTATATTATTGTTCTCATTTCACTGCTTGTCAGTTGACATTAGGAGGAAACCTGAAACACGAGTAGCATTGAGTGTACAGACAGAAAGTGCATCCTATCATGATCACATTAACGTACCCACCTGTTTTTACAGACATGTTGTTGAATGATTGCAGAACTATACTATGGAACAGAACATGGTACGTTTTTTCTCACTTTTGGAAATTACAGAAAACTTGAGATATAAGAGACCAATTTAAATCAATAAACTCCGCCATAGCAAGAATTCAATGATTTGAATGGAATGTAGTTGCTGGTAGTTTTGAGAATTATTTGGAAGTGTTGTGTTATGCGTGTTGTTATTTCCAGTCAGTCTGATAATTGCATGCTATGTTTGAACCTTGTGAAAAAAATTAACCAGCACTGAAAAATAATATTCGATTTTTAACGCTATCAATGATTAACCATCAAGTGTAGCTAGAATGGGGAAATTTATCAACTATGATAATAGGTTACCAGTCTTGGTCCGGCAGACATTATGTACATACATCCTGTGTGTCTGTTTGATTACTAAGGCATCAATTACATGTATTACATGGTAGATTTTATCTACAGTAATTTACATGCTGTAATCATAGTAATGCAGTTATTTACTTGCCTATCTTGTTCAATTTAAGCACATAAGACTGCTCCACCAATGAGAAATGTTTGTAAGTCGGTTTTATTCTCCCAAAATATTCGCTAGATTCCCATGTATCGATACAATATTACATTATTCTCTAGATTCTCATGGGTTGATCATAATTCATTATGTTAGTCTCTGGAATTTCATGGGTTGAAAATATTTCATTATTCTCTAGATTATCATGGGTTGATCATGGTCCATTATGTTAATCTCTAAATGTTCATGAGCTGATCATAATTCATTCATCATTACTATTAGTCTAGATTTTCATGAGTTTATCATAATCCATTACTACATTTTCATGGTGTTAATCTCTACATTTTCATTGGTTGATAATTATTCATTATTCAATATTCTCATGGGCTGATCATAATCCATTCATCATTACTATTAGTCTAGATTCTCCTTGTTTGATCATAATCCATTATGTTAATCTCCAGATTCTCATGTCATTGTCTCTGTATACCCTCTATAGTACTAGCAATTATTATGATCAAATAACGCATGCATAGAAGAACATAGAAACAAGCTGGCTTCTACTGTAGACCCCATATTACTATTACCGGTAGATGGAAACTATTACAACATTAGTTGTCAAATACTAGTACATGAATTTTATATATTTCAATATATTTTAATAAATATATCATTTATGATCTATAAATATGCACACATGTCTATTATGGTGGGTTTTACTAATCACTGTTATTTATTTGTTTCACTAATCACTGTTATTTATTTGTTTCACTAATCACTGTTATTTATTTGTTTCACTAATCATTGTTATTTATTTGCACTAATCTTTGTTACTTCCACATTGTTTATTGCAGAGTCAACATATGTTTTCTTCACCACAAAATATATTTTGGATGTTGTTTTTTCCTAAAATAATATGGACTATCCACAAGTATATTCTTGACTGAACATACAAACTGTACATACAATTGTACATGGAAATTGTACACATATTAACTGTACACACAAACTATACTTTAAAGGCTTAGATTTCTCATACAACAGGGAATTAATTTTGTATTTTGCAGTAGCCACGACCAGATGTGACATTACAAGTAATTCACACAGAAAATGTTCACCTTTATATTTGATTATTCGTAGAGCTGGAGCATTAAATTCTCCTTGCCATATAATAAAACATAATTTGGAGTTATTATTTTTATAATCCAAAATTATCTCATTTCTCATGATATGCCTTTAAATTCATACAACCCCCAAGGTTATGAAACTCTTCTGAGTATGATTTCAAGCTCAACTCAAAGTTTTGTTCACAAAGCTCATGAAAAGTTTGTTGAGTCTGAAATCGTACTCAACTTTCTTAACCTCAGGGCCAGCTTTATAGTAATAATGAATTTTCAAATAGTACAGTTTTAGCAGTTTGTGAATGTTGTATGTATATTTTCTATAGATCGAGTAAAGGGGGACTTAAGTGTTCCTGATATCATACCAGAGGAAGATGAAGTGCCTGCAGGTGAATAAATTCACATTCCTTAATGAGTTCTTAACAAGTACCAGAGGAAGTATGTCATTCATTAAATAGAACTAGCAAAACAAAACAATGTGTTTTACAAATTGAATGGTAGGACTTTTGAGTATAATATTATATTACTACAAGCCATGATATAAATGAAAGAATCGCGAAAGTGGCTCAATTTGTTTTAAACAACAACAACAAAAACATGTTGCCATAGTAACATCTAAGTATGTAGAAACAAAACATTTTTCAATGTAAAAATATGTTTTTAGAAAAACATGTTTTAATAACAAAAAAGAAAAAGTATAAAAAATGCTTCTAGTGTCTTTAACAATGGCTAGTAAATTGCTACCTATCTCATGGTAGCACCTCCTCAACACAGGAATATTTTCTACCTCTCCCATATTAGTAAATTTATACTCATCCCAGCCATGCTACTTTTATAGTTTCCAACTATTTTACATTGCATATTATGTATCTTTCAGACAAGTTTGCAACTGAAGTTCAAGGGGAGGTAATTACCAAAAGAGTTGTCTTTCTTTAACCTCTGCATGTACAGGTCATGTATCTATAGCCAGTCCAATCAGTTTTAACTTCACCTATTTGCCGATTCACAGAATTCATTTTTTATTGAGCGAAGATTCACACATTTTTGTTTACATTGGGTAAACTAAAAGACTATTAAGATTCACAGAATTTTTTCAGTATTTGAGAAAATGAAAAGCAATTATATCAAGATTCACAGAATTTTTAAAGTATTTGAGTAAGTAATAAGCAATTATATCAAGATTCACAGAATTTTTTTATATTAAGAGAAATAAAAGCCAACTATGTGAAGATTCACAGAAATTTTATAGCATTTAAAAAAAATTAAATCTGTTTCGAATTGCCATGTCTACAGTTCATGTCTGATATTGTCCTGCCCGATGTTCCGCCTCCAATGACCATCACAACGACAGACGAGGAGGGAGAGGAGGAAGAGGAAGCAGTAGAGGAGGTGGTGGTTGGTGGAGAGCAGTCCGAGGGCATCGACATACAACAGGTAGGCTGGGATGTTGGAAGGGCAGGTCCATCAGTACTAAACTGACAAGCTCTGATATAAGTGAAAGAATCTTGAAAGCGGCTCTAAACTTCAATTTAAAAATAATAATAATAATAATGAAAATGAAAGGGCTGAATGTCATAAGTTGTTTTATTGTTGGCAGAACGTATTTCATGAATTTTCATCTGCATGGTATGGGGTTAGTCATGTGGCAGTGGTAGAACGTTGGACTTCAGAGCCAAATGCCCCGAGTTCAAATCCGGTCCGGGCGGCCGGCATCGTCAAGCTGAAATATAAATAAAATAATCCTGAAAGCAGCTCTAAACTCCCAATCCAAACCAAAAAATAATTCATAGTATGATAAAGTATGTATGCAGTATCAGTCCTCATTTAATTATTCCCCTTTTCCCCATAGGCATGGGAGGACCTCCTGGCACCCACGACCGTCACATACGAGGATCTGGTGAAGGTGGAGGGGGTCCAGAAGGACCTGCTGGACCGACAGCTCCCCGTCCCCCACACTGGACCTCGCCCCAACGTCTACAACACGTCTGTCTCATTCCTGTCCTCGTGGGCACCTGCCAAGAAGAAGGAGGAGGACGACGATGACGTCAGAGATCCCGAGGAGGAGCACACACAGAAGAAGAAGCAGAAGATGAGCATCCACCACTTCTGTAAGATCACGTCGGAGTACCAGCTGCCCAAAGAGTTTCAGAACCTCGGACGGAAGTATCACACACCAGGCCAGTTTCCGTCAGTGTTCCCAGCACAGCCTTACAGAGTGAGTAGACAGTACTGTTGATGGAGTCAATCGTAGCATATGAGTAATAGATTCCTGTTAAACAATAAATAACAAAAGAAAGAAAGAAAGAAATAAACACAAACAAACAACAAACAAACAACAATTTTTATTTTTTTTAAACAAAAAAAATAATAATAAATAAATAAATAAATAAATATGGAATAAATAAATAAATAAATAATAAATAAATAAATATATAAATAAATAAATAAATATGGAATAATAGCAAATTGGTAATAGATTCCCTCTATGACATTAAACAACAGATCATTCATTCACCTTATGATGGAATTTTTGAAAATTCATCATATATGACCGTGACTTTATTATTATTAAATTGACCTTATTATCCATAAATATTCACGACCTTGGCCATAATATTCATAAATAGATTCATCCTTGACTTGACCATCCATCAACAGATACAGCCATTGATCTGAAACATCAGATATAGGTGAAAGATTCCCGTTGTGACGTAAAACAATAATTCACTTACCTTGACCTGAAAATCCAACAGTATACATGACCTTGGCCTTACTATCCATAAATAAGTGTCCTGACCTGACCTTGACATGATCCTGACCTTGACCTGATCTTGACCCGATATGATGTATCTGATTCTCTTGTTCCCACCAGTTTGGAGAAGTGGGTCCTCAGATCCCGACCAACACATCGTCAGAAAAGTCCACCGAGTCCGCAGTAGTCACAGAGTTGGACGATGAAGAGCGGATGTCCATCATTGCCCAGCGCATCATGGTCGAAGCCAGATGGTCAGACACTGCAGACACAATGGAGACATGGCAGGAGCGAGCAGAGACTGTGGTAGGTCAGGCTGACCTTGGCATGACCCTGACATTTGAATTAGTGCAAGGTCAAAAATTGTATAAAAATTGTAACTAATATCGTTTTTATTAATATATTGAGCAACTTTCTTTATATAGATGGAAGGGTCTGATGTCTCTGTCACACTGTGACTGAAGAAAATATACAACTTTATAATGTGGTTATTATTTGTTAAAATCTTACTATTTGTCCATGTTTGCTTGCATCAAAGTCCATAAAAACTATCTTTTTCTTTCTTTTTTGACATCTTCAAACACAAATCTGAACATCAGCTGGTAAGCCCCACAGACAAGCCGTGATATAAGTGAAAGAATCTTGAAAGTGGCTCTAAACCCCAATTTAAATAAATTCAAAAATGTCTAATTTTGTTTAAATAGTTTAAAGAATACATTTTCAGAGAATTGACTGTCAACACCAGCACGTAACAAATCTCTACTTTCAGTTCGGTGAGCCCCACCTCGGGATCGATGGGTTCAAGGTCAGCATGTGCACTGACGAGTCTCGTGTTTACTGGAACCCTGCTCCGCCAAAACTTGACGTGACCCCCGCTCGCGTACAGCAAGTTCTGTTCCCAGAATATCAGTCTGCAGGGATGGACGATCTTGCAGAGTTTTCGCGGAATAAAAAGAACAGAGAGCTTGATGGAGATAATGGGAGACGAGGCGAGGGGTCAGCGATGGAGAGCGACCTTGACACTGACAGCGAGAGCGAGACTGAAGATGCGAAGATGGAGCGCGAGGATATGGAGCATATTGCGAGGTGAGATTGATATCTTTGGAGAGAGATAATGTGGTAAGAGGCGAGATTATTATTCAGTGTGGACAATATAACCAATCACCCACTTGGCCGTTATGAAATTAATGCTAGAAAAAGCATCTGAACTTAGAATTTCACTCAGGATATAATCCATAATTCCTAGTATGTCAGAGTAATTGTCAATGCTTTACCATCAAATTGTCAATACTTTATCTTCAAATTGTCAATATTTTATCATCAAATTATTAATACTTCATCAAATTGTAATATTTTATGAAATTGTCAATGCTTTATCATCAAATTGTCAATACTTTATCATTAAATTTTCAATTCTTTATCATCAATTGTCTACTTTGTCATCAGTTTAACAGTTATCTACTTTACTATCGATTTTATCATCAATTGTCTACTTTATCATCAAATTATCCAATTTTGTTAACTTTTTCGGATGTTTTTCCATGTAGGAAACAGTTGATGTGACGACATTGCATTGTTTCAGAGTGACACTGCGTCGTCGCCACAAATCCTGCACAGACATGACTGACCTGGTCAAGGCCCGGCTAGACTGGACTGACCAGGTCCAGCAAGGCAAGCTCGATCCCTACACTGGACGTCGGATATTCTCAGACACTGATGACGATGAGGCAGAGAAGCCCCAAAGCACTAAAGAAGCAACAGGTATGTCACAAGACTAGAGTACAATTAAAATTTTGTTTGACCAAAGAAGTCATTGGCAGTTTGCTGTTTTATTTATTTCTTATTTATTTATTTGTTTGTTTGTATCATTTTATATTATGTTTATTTACTATTTTTTTAATTTTTTTTATTTGTTTTTAAAACTTTGCTTTAATTTTTAATCTTATTTATTTATTTATTTATGTTTTTTTGTTATTATAAAAAAAATTTTTTTTAATGTATTTACCTATTTACTTATGTATTTACTTTTTTATTTTAATTTTATATATATATATTTTAATTTAAAAAAATTTAAATTTATTTATTAAATTGAATTTTATTTTTTTCAATCATTCATTAATTGTTACAGGTGACTAAAATTCAGTGTTTCAGGTGACTCAAATTCAATGTTTCAGGTGACTCAAATTCAATGTTTCAGGTGACCCCGATGACACCTTCACAACAGAGAGTTCTGACCACCCATTGGATATCAACAGTGTGATGCCGCTGATTGTTCCACTCCGCCGGTCACAGTCACAGCCACAACTGTTGGTGACTGACGACACTCTACTCGTGCACCAAACTTTCAGCACTATCATGGAGGAGGTGATGCATCAATGGTTTAATCTTGATTGTTTTGTAATGGTGGCACTGTTCACCGAATTTTATCAAATTCACATATTTGGTGCAAATTTGCCAAATTTCATGTCAGGAAAGTGTGACTTTTTGTAATGGTGGAAACTTGACAAATTTGTTTACATATTTCATGATCAAACATATTTTTACATGAAAGTATGTACATTTGATTTGTCTACACAAGTATATTGGGACACCAACTACATTTCCCACATATCCCCCTGGTTTTCAATATTACATATTTACTATTTTAAAATATTTATAACATATGTAACTTTATTGGTACCGGTATTTTGACCATGTTCAATTATTAGAGTTATCCCCCTTAGTCTATTAGATTTTAGAAAATGTTAACTCCAATTCAGTCCAAAACGACAACTTAATCTGTGATTATATGCCTTTAAATGTCCACCAAAGTACAAGTTAGAATACAAGACTTCATTGTAATATCAATGCAATTGAGTACATAATTGTATGTTTATTATATGTATGTCATCAGATCACGGAGCAAAAGGTCCTGATCCGAAACCTGAGACAGCAGAGACAACTGGAGGCAATGTCGCCCAGCAAGGAGGAGGTAGTGGAGGAGGAGAAGGAGGAGGTGAGGTTTACGCCGACCTTAGGTCATGCCGACCCTAGGTCACAATTTTTAGGTCAAGGTGACATCAGGTCATGTTGACCTGAAATCACTGACTAGGTCATAGCAATGACACAGTTACTGTTTAGACTTGTATTCAGTCAGCATTGGATGCTTTATCATTCCCTAGTTAATTTAGAAATTCAGCAGTTAAATTGGATGAATATCTTCTCCAGTACCTTTAAAAAATCTTGTATGAGTGAATAAAGCTCTGAGCCCCAAAACAAACAACAACAAAACCTATGTAAGCATTAAAAAAGTTTTAGTTTTTTTTCTCAAACATTTTACCTGCTGGAGGATATCCAATAAATATTTGTTAGATCATGTGATTCTGATTGACCTTATTTATACCAGAGACAACAAGAAATGCCCTTATGGATAAGCAATACAATATTATTTTAATTAATTTCCACCAGGTGGCTGAGGAGAAACCAGTGGAAGATGAAGTCTCACAAGTCCCGGAATTGGTGAAGGAAGGTATGGAGTGACCTTTATAATCATCAGTTTTTTCTTTTTTTAAATTGACTAAGGTCAAGCTATGTCTGATCTAATACAATGTAAGTTACCAAGCAAGATCCATCTGAGTGTTTGTTCCAATAAAAGCCAATCTGGCCCCGAGACTACAATACTTTTTTTAAAGTACGATTTCATATTTAACTTAGTTTTATTCACAAATCCTCATATACAATCTGAGCTTGAGCATGACGTCATACTCAAAAAGGTTTCGTAATCTCTGGGATAGAAAACTGCCTGTCCGTTCTTTGAATCCCTTGGATACATATATTAAAACTGTCATTTATGATGGTTGTATTGATTCTCATAAAATGTTATTGATTTGATATATTTTCATTGATTTTTATAAATTTTCATTGATTTTTTTATATATTTTCAATAATTTTCACATAATTTCATTGTGTTGATTTTCATTTATGTAAAATAATTCTTCATTGGTTTTCATGAATTTTTACTGATTTTCATGAATTTGTACTGGGTTTCATTAATTTCCACTGGTTTTCATTGAATTTCATTGATTGCATAGTTACAGAAGATAAACTGACACCAGCAGAAGAAGCACTTCTAGCAGGAAGGAATTACGTCATACTTCCCAGGAAGTAGGTAGACTCATGGAAAACTGTACAATTGTACAGTTATATCTACTATTACCACATAACATAAGAGTCTGGGAGTGAAATAAACCCAATCTGTAAATATACATATTTTCACTAGTGAAATAACATAATCACCATATTGTATGATTGTATTCATACGCGCTGTCAAAATATTTTGGGACCTCTTTTTAGACCTTCTTTGAGTCTTTTCATTTGTAGAGGAAAATTTTCCCAGGAAGATCAATTTTCACACAATTCAGTAATTGCCTGCTGCACTAATTGGTATATTTGGGTGGCATACTTCACCTGTGAAGATGCATGCAAACATAAGAATTGTGCGACGTTCCATAGCTGTTATCTCAGTAAATAGTTTATGGAATGAAAAAACAAAAACAGCTACCATTTGTTGTTTCGTATAACTACATAGCCAAAATATAAAATTCAGAATCCATCAATAATAACACAATCTGGCTATAGTATATATGCTATCACCAAATACGTTGACAAATTCACACCAGAGCTGACTGGATGCTAATATTGGCTGATAAACAGCTCTGCTCATGCGTGACCTCACAGGGCAAGTAAATGTGAAAGTAAATAATATGATACCGTTAGATATGACTGATGATTTTTGTTTGCAGGAAGAAGACAAGACATCGTGGTCCAGTGGATATGGCAAGGATTGAGGCGATTCAGAAGTTTCTATCTCGGCCTAATAGGAACATCACTAGATGGGATTCTCTGCCAAAAATAAACCGAGTCATCGAATGGGAGCTCCGAGTGCCACAGTATGTACTCTCACAATCACGTGACTTCCTGTTTATTTATAGATGCAGTCAAGTGACTTCCTGTTTAATTATGGATTCGTCGCGTATGAGTGAAATATTTCCGCTGCGACATGAAGCACTAATTCATTATTTATGGATGCAACCATGTGACTTCCTGTTTATTTATGGATGCAGTCATGTGACTTCCTGTTCATTTTATGGACCAAAATATTGTTGAATTTTATATTAAAAACTTACAAATGAAATTCATGGAATTATTGAATAAATACATTAAAATTATCCTCATTTCACAGATCTTCGCATATAGGTGAAATATTTCCACTACGACGTAAAGCACTAATTCAATCAATCAATGTCATTTCACACAATTTTCAGTGATTTTCATTGGTTCTCATTGATTTTGATTAATTTTCATTGATTTTCACTGATTTTTTATCGAATTCAAATATTTAACAAATAGATAGAATATTTATGTGAATAAATATTGTATTTCAGGCGAGTGAGGGACTTTCGTGGTAGTCTACCCAACATCATGGACTTTGAAGAATATAAAGTGGAGAAAAAGTACAAGTGAGTAGTTTTGTGCAATTTTAATTTACAATAATATACCACCAATATTACACACATGCCTGTGTACACTTTACCAGCAAAAGATATGAAGAAAAACTGTTATGGCATTTGGACATGATACTTAATCCTACTTGGCCCAGTGAACCTTTCTGTGATTGATATTTTAGAGTAGTTACTTCCTGCAGTCAGTATATACTGCTCTCATAAACCAGGGCCGGTATTCTCGAAACTCTGCAACTTAAGAACTTCTTAGTCAGCAAAGATCTAGTTAAAATTGACGTAAGCAGAAAACCAGTTAGGCAAATTCTTAGTACTTACGAACTTCTTATGACTTACGAAGTTTCAAGAATACGGGCCCAGGTGGTTGTGTTTGGAATGGGAGACGTGCACATGCCCTGCTTGAACTAAGCCAGATTTCCACCAGCAGGTGGTGCTAGCTCATGGAATATCCTGCCGCAGTTAGAACAGGGATAGATGCTCAGACACATTATTATTAACTGACTCCAAGCCATGGTCCTATTTAACTGTTCTATTTTTAGACGACACTACAATGAGAATGAGCGTGAGTGGGTGCGTGACATCTGGAACACATGGTTCGACCAAGTGTTTCCTCCCACTCCGACGGATTCCGACGCTGACGACGATTATTTATCAGATCTGACGTCGGAATCGCAAATCCACGAAACGGCCTCGCTCACCAATCTGGAACGGGCAGCAAAGAAACGGTAAGGACAAAAGTTTAACATGTCAAACATTTTCTTACACCTTTCTACTTTGATACTTAATGGCTGTATTTGTGGAGGAATTTCAAATCAAAAGCCAAGAATACAGCACTCGGGTCACAATGCAAACATGCCCCCTGATTCAACCAAGAAGAGTTGTGACATCACTGAAAAATGTGCTATGCATTCCGAACTGCCGACAGTTCTCAGTGATTGGTCAGTCATGCTGTTGTGCCACTATTGCACATGTGATTGGAGCACTCGACTTAACTCTCGAGTACCCTAAACAAATTAAGAAAATAACAATCCAGAAACCATGTCATAAGAACAAAATCCAATAGAGGTGAATTCAAGTAATGTCAGAATTAACTTTTTTCCATTATTTTTGTTGACAGGAAGTTGTCGCTCACCAGTGTGTTGACCGAGAGCATAGATAACATCGCACCACTCGAAGACACAGAGGAAAACATCGAGATACTTAACGTGAGTGTTGCCGAGTGCGATATAAACTGCTCCTACTGGTCTCAGCCAGCAGTTTTACCCCTTTGGCTCAGTCGGTAGAGTGTTGGACTCACAATTCAGCAGCCCGGGGTTCGAATCCCAGATCGCACAGTCCTGTTATATGAGTTCAATGTGGATTAGATTCTAGTATTATTTGTGTTGTTTCATGTTCTCGGAATTCAGTGTGGATTTTGAGCAAAAAAGATCCGCCACACTGATGTTAAGCAACAATTCAATCAATAAGTCTTACCGGGTAAAACATTTTTCGATCAATTCAATGTGGGCTCGTAACATGTGTTGCTTTTGGTTCTCATAACTTAACATAAATTCTCAACAATTTGTGGCATATTAATAAACAATTGTTAAAGTAATGTAGGAAGTACAATAATTTGCTCATGCAATCTTATAATTCAGTCATATAATTCATGTGTAGTCTTAGCTTTTTGTACAACATACTGAAGCATTACCATGCATATACCATTTACTTGGGATTTTCTTAACATAGGATTAATCCTTTCCCTACCAGGAGCATATTTTTACGTCACAAAAATATACCTGTTAAACCCCAATGATGCAATATTGCGCTCTAATTTGCTACATCTGTATGCCCAGTGACATATGTTTATGCACCAGATGCTATTTACTTGGATTTTACCCTGGATTAATATCTCATGACTAAATAAACTTTTTTTCCCAGATCTTGAACGAGGAGATTCAGAAAATGACAGATAGGATCGAGGCCACCAGCAACCCATATCCTTTTGACCTGTGTCGACGAGGTGCCCTGTGTCGCAAAGTACGTCTCTCACGTGTCTTTGGTTTTATCGACATATATTCAGCCGAAAGTGTATTTAAAGTGCTATTTATGTGGAAATTATGTCATTACCAGGACCCCAAGATTACGAAACATTTTGAGTCCGATTTCATGCTCAAGCTCAAATTATATATGGAGATTTTTGTGAACAAAAAAAGTTTCATAATCTCGGGGCCAGATTACATGATACAGTTCACGTTGCTTTACAATTATTTGTATTCCTGATTCTATTTCAGACGGGTCGATTGAAAGCAGCAACAGACGATTTAGACAAGTAAGTCTAACATTGTAATCAGGCAATCTGTCTCAAATTACTTTTTATTTAATATTACTTATAATATCTACAATAAATAAAAGAATCTTGAAAGCGCCTCTAAACCCCAATTTAAAAAATAATAATAACAAAATATAATATCTACCAATCTGAATTAAATACAGTATATATTATGTATTCCTTTGAAATTAAATTCTCAAATATTCTATTAATTATTTCTAAAATTTCATCATATATGGATGAAATATTCCCGATGTGATATAAATCACTAGATCTAATTCAATCAATCAATTTTCAAAATTGCTTATCACAAATGTCACAAGTTTATCACGAATATAACAACAAATTAATTATTATTTCCATTTTTCGTCTTGTGTTTCAGAGCGATAGAACTAGAACCGAATTTGTTGGATGCATACTGGCACCGTCATCTACTGCACATTCTCAAGGACAACAAGCAGGCGGCATTGGACGATCTCAAATTCATCATGAAGAAAAACAAGAGACACGCTGGAGTTTATAGAGCAATGTGAGGAGTTTATGGGTGGTTCTTCCTTTATTATTGTACGTGGGTGAAATATTCATGCTGCGATGTAAAGTACTAATACAATCAAAAAGTTTTCCTTTATCGACCTCATTAAGAGATTATGAAGCATTTTTGGAGTACGATTTTATGTTCAACTCACATTTTATACTCAAATTTCAATACAAAATTTGAGGATCATGAAATCATACTGAATTTTTTTTCGTAGTCTCTTGACCTGTTTTGGTAGATTGTTTTCAATTTAACAAGCCGTGATATAAGTGAAAGAATCTTCAAAGCACATCTAAGCCCCAATTTTGTTAAATAAATAAATAAAATATTGAACACAAGGCAACTTCATATTCTTCCAATAAGTAGACTGGGTTCTTAGATAAAACATCACATACTGATAGACAGAGGAAATAGAATGATTTATGGGGGCGAGTGGTAGTGCAGTGGTAGAATGTTGGACTTCGGAGCCAAAGGTTCCAGGTTCAAATCCCACCATGGGGTCCCGGAATCAATTTTCGCGGAAGTTACCTTGCTGACGCGATGTTGATAGGATGCCATGTCTGTAGAGTGGCAATTCAATTATCATCCTTGGTCTTGTCAGTACCAGCCGGTGCTCGCAGGTTTACTGCAACATACAGCGCTACGGATTTTGCAGGTTTCCTCCTGCCCTAAACTGACAAGCCATGATATAAGTGAGTGAATGAGTGAGTGATTATGGAGTTTAACGTCACTGCGGGAATCTTTCACCCATTTGTGACGATGATGTAAGTGAAAGAATCTTGAACTCCCAATTTAAAAAATAAATAAAAAATAAATAAAAAATAAATAAAAAATAAATAAAAATTAATAAATAGAATGAGTTATGACTTTTATTAACTATATTTTGCAGGGCTGAGATCCACTGTAAGCAGAAGGATGTGACAATGGCCATTGTAAACTTCACGCAGGCGTTGAAAGTGAATCCTAATGATCACGAGGCTCACTTCCGCAGGGCAGAGATGTACGAAAAGGTAAACAGGAAATGTGGATATAAGCTGTAACTCTAGCACCTATACAGTAGTGGTGTTATACTTATATTAATCATTGAGATGACTGGCTAAGTATACTAACGAAGAGAGGAGATAACAAAAATCTCCTTTAATTTAGGTTGTATACTTCCCAGGGTGTTGAGCAGAGATGTACGAAAAGGTAAACAGGAAATGGGAATAATCTCGAGCTCTTACCATATTGAGTAGTGGTCTTATATTTATATTAATCTATCAAATATGAATTTAAAGAGTCATTGTGAACCCAGTAATTTAGGTTGTATACTTCCCATGGTGTTGAGCAGAGATGTACGAAAAGGTAAACAGGAAATGTGAATAATCTCAAGCTCTCACTATATTGAGTAGTGGTCTTATATTTATATTAATCTATGAAAAATAAATGACAGAATCATGATATGTGAAAAAATCTTGAAAATGGCTCTAAATTCATTGTGAACATGTTAGTTTCCTTTGTATACTTCTCAGGGAGTTGAAAAGGAAAGTGAGTGTACAGTGATCCATTGACCATGGTAATAATATAGTGATATTGGCAAGCTTTGGAATGTGGATTTTGCACATTATAATTATAATCATTATTATTATTAATTTGCTTAAATTTACAAAGTAATTATGTGATACACCTTTAATTATGTTCTCAGAGAGGTGAGATGCTTCTAGCTCTAGAGGATTATGGGAACTGTGTGAAGCTGATGCCAACGCGAACTGATGCCATCATGAAACATGGAATGTACTACTTTGAGCATGGGTAAGTTGGAATATCCCACTTCCAATACAGGCATGTTGGAATTATAGCATGGTTAAGTTGAATGTAAGTACCATACTTCCAGGAAAGAAATTTATGATTTCAGCATTTCTTCATTGACTGAAAGGGACAGTAATTTTAGCCAAAATCTTGAAAGATATATATGTACCTTTAAATTTCTGAACATCATCCTGTGCACCTTTAATTTTCTCGACTTCATCCTGTACACCTTTAAATTTCACAACTTCAACCTGTGCACCTTTCAATTTCTTGACTTCATCCTGTACACCTTTAAATTACATGACTTCCTACTTTCCATTTCACAGTGTGTGGATCAGCGCCATCAACGACTTCACGGACCTGATCCGCGTGGACCCACTCAGTTCGGAAGCTCACCTGATCCGAGGCCAGGCATACGCCAAACAGAAGTACTGGACCCAAGCCGTGCAGGACATGTCTGCCGCTATCCACCTGAACCCCGAGTGCTGGGAGGCCTTCTACCACCGTGCCTGTATACTGAGAAAGTGAGCAAATGGAGAGATACTGTATTTTTCCTATTAATACACACCCACTAATAGCTCAAGCAATTAAAGTGGCAAGATGATCTTTTGATGCAATATTAAATCTTTTATTAATATTTAAATTTATTTTCTACATACTATTACCAACCAGCCTTATCAACAGTGATTTTGTAATTATTCGCTTAACCCTATCCCTGCTGGATTAGGCAGTCTGCTCTTTAGGGCATCTCTGGTTACCTTCAACATGGAGAGGGTTAATATTAATCAGGCCCCTAAGATTATGAAACAATTTTGAATACAAACTCAACTCAAGGTTTTGTTCACAAATCCCAATATTAAATTTGAGCTTCAACATGAAATCGAACTGTTTTGTAATCTCGGGGCCAGATTAATGTTGCACCATCTGTGCTATTTGTGAGTACGGTAGGTGATTACTTTACAGTTATAGTACAAGTGTCTCACTCTATTTTCAGAGCTCATCCCAAGCGATCCCTCCAGGACTACAGCATGTCTCTGCTGATCAATGAAACAGAAGACAACATCATGTCGTTTCTACACAGAGGTCTGCTGTACTACGCCTTAGACCGGTGAGTATTTTACATCACAACTTGCATTTTCCTGATTGTGAGCATTACAACTGAGTCATTACTACAAGCATGAAATTGTTATGATATATCACTTCCTGTACCTGTAAAGATCTGGGCACCTATTCTCGAAGCATTCGAAACATAAGACATAACATGCTTGTAGCAAACCTTCATAAATCCTTAAGAATGTTGTACGATTAAAAACAAGTAGACGTTTACCTATCTATTTTGCCTATCTAAAAAAAAAAATTAAAAATTAATTTAAATTCTTTTTTTTAAAGGCCAAATCAGAACTTTCACCAATTACCAGCTCTCATCAGCCAGTCAGTCCACACATGTTTATACTTAAATTAATTTAAATGGATGTTTCCTGTGTTCATAGGGCAGAGGATGCCATTCCTGACTTTGAGAGTGTTCTGAAACTGAACAAGGACATCGCCTGTGCTCATGTCAGTCTGGGGTTGATCTTCATGAATAAATACGAAAACTACCATAGGTGGGTTCATAGTCAGCTGTCTCACTGCTGTTCATAGTCAGCTGTCTCACTGCTGTTCATAGTCAGCTGTCTCAGTATATAGCTGGAATGTCCCAAAAATGCTTCACCATAAACACATATTGGGATTTTATTAAAAAATAAAATTTGAAAATGTAAATTATTTAATTTAAAATATATATTAAATTTTGGTTGTTGTTTTAATTTCTTTTTAATTGGGCCATAATTACATCTGCATTTTTAAAAAAATTAAAAATACAATTTGAAAAACATAAATTTACTAAGTTTATTTTTAAATATTTAAGAAATTTTGGTTTTTCTTTTAATAATTAATTTTAATTGTTTGACCAGGGCAATTAAAAAGTTTTCTGCTGCAATTAAAGTGGCACCGACATATGTGAGGGCGTATATTTGTCGAGGAGAAGCATATCACAGGATCCATGAGGTGACATTGTTTTTAAATTATCGTTTAGTGTAGTTATTTTTTAATTTTATTAGATATGTTTTTTTGTGTGTTTTTTTAATGTCTTATTGTGTTTTGGTTGGGAGTATATTGAGTTAATTTGTCTCTGTTTTTGTTTAGGGCAGTGAGAACTAAAATTATTTTGGCAATTCTTTATAAAGAAATATGGTAAACATTCACCTTTGAATTTGAATTTGCTTTTACCTGAGTAAATATTTTATTTATTTGCTTCCAAAAATAATGCTTCATTACAGGATGTTTCATCAATATTATCTATTTATTCACCTTGGTATTGATCCCAAATTCATGCAGTGCTTTAGGTCCATCTTAATTCACAAATATTAATTTGATGTTAATGAATGTGTGAATATGATATTAATAAATGTGTTGTGTCAATATTACAGTTGAAGTCTGCCCTTCACGACATAACTCGCGCCATTCATTTACAACCGGATGTCAATCACTACTATATGTACAGGGTGAGTAGCGATCTACTGATGTTATGACATCACACCATGGACTGGTAACAGTCTATTCAAATTTCTGTTGTGGACTGGTTTTCCATACCAGCTGCACCATTAATATTTATTTTTAAAGTTAACTCTTTCCTTTTTTCTGGCCCTGAAGTTACGAAATATTTTAAAGCGCGATTTGATGCTTAACCCTCTCCATGCTGAAGGCAACTGGAGATGCCCAAAAGAGCTGTGCCTAATCCAACAGTGAGAGAGTAAACACAAATTTTGCATTCGAATTTGAGAGCAAAACATGTTCATGAAATCATACTCAAAAATGTTATAACCTCGTGGTTTGATTTAGTGTCACTATCATGCCATATGCATATGAGTAATCTGAGTTTTTCTGATTTAAATTTATAACTGAGAAGATCAGTGGAATCAAGATGGCCGTTATTTTGACATCTGCGAAAATGACATCGGTTTTCTGACTTGCTATTCTATGTAGTTTCCACAAATTTATAGGTTTACAAATCTAAAAAAAGGGCTAAAATTTCGATAAAACAAACCTGACTAAAAGTTGTATGATATGGTCCTTTAAAGAAGTGCATCTTGGTTACAGGGTCAACTTGTCTTGGAAATGGGAAACATGGAGTTAGCAGCATTTTGTGTCAGGTAAAAACAACAACCTATGTTTGATTTGTCCTGTGTCACAGATATTAATAAATGTACATGCTTCAATATTACTAGGTATTTTTTCAAAATCCCTGCCTGACTTGTCACCCTTGGATGCTTTTCTAAAAAAAAATCAAAATCTTTCATTGATAATTTTAAATTTAGTTTTCCGGTTGTTGATTTAGATTTTTCACCAAATTTCAAATTCTGGCGATCACTAGAGCTATATGTTGCATTTTGAAATGAAATTGTATGTTACAGACATGCCTCCATGTTGAATACTGTTGCCGTGCCATCCAGCTCCCTGAGACAGAACCCCACACAACAGGCTATAGTACAGGCTTTCCTGAAGAACTACGAGAAGGTGTGTGTGTGTGTGTGTGGGTGGGTGTGGGTGTGTGTTGTTGCATGCGTGCAATGTGTGCGTGCGTTTATGTGCGTGTGTGTGTGTGTGTGTGTGTGTGTGTGTGTTTGGATGTGTGTGTGTGTGTGTGTGTGTGTGTTTGCATGCGTGCATTTGTGTGCGTGCGTTTGTGTGTGTGGGGGGGTGCATGCGTGTGTTTGCATGCGCATATGCATGCATTTGTGTGCGTGCGTGCGTGTGTGCGTTTGTGTGTGTGTGTGTGTGTGTGCGTGCATACATGTGTGTGTTTGCATGCGTGCATTTGTGTGTGTGTGTGCATGCGTGTTTGTGCATGTGTGCATGTGTTTATTTGTGTGTGTGTGTGTTTCTATGCGTGTTTGCATGCATGCATTTGTGTGCGTGCGTGCGTTTGTGTGTGCATGTGTGTGTGCGCGTGTGTGTTTATTTGTGTATGTGTGTGTTTGTGTGTGTGTTTGTGTGTGTGTGCATGTGTGTGTGTATGTGTGTATGTGTGTGTATTTATTTGCGTGCGTGCGTGCGTGGTGGGTGGGTGGGTCAGAACCCCACACAACAGTCTATATAGTGCAGGCCTTTATGAAAAACTACAACAAGATGCGTGTCTTAGATCGCGCTAATATACTGCTTTCCCTATAACTAATCACAAATGCTCAGTCAGATAAAAATTAAAAAAACACCCAGGGAGGAAACTGGTTGTTGTATCAAATTAGAACACTTACAATTCTGAGTTTGAATGATACCCAAATGAACAGCCGTCATTACCAAATGAACAGTTGATCATCAGACAGCTCTCAACTACAATCAACTGGTATTTTACGACAGGCCATCGAAGCCCTGAAGATTGCCCTGCGGTCCACACCAGTGGCCAGTCTCTACATGCTGCTGGGCAAGACTCAGATGAAGGCCAAACACTTCAAGGATGCCATTGAGAGCTTCCAGTTGGCACTGGCTCAGTTCGTAAGTTGACAGCCGTAGTAACTTGTCATTCTAAGATGGAATTGAGAATGTAAACCATTTAGCATGTATACTTCCCAGGAAGTTGAGAAGGTGAAATGAGTGCATATTGATCCATTGACAGGAGTAATAATATAGCGCTATAAGTAAGATTTCGAGCATGGATTTGACGCAATATAAATACATACATTATTATTATTATTATTATTATTATAAATTGAATTCATTTCTATGATCATTCTAAATCAGAAACCAGCAGACAGTAAACCATGGAAGGTACAGGATCAGTTGTCACCAGAGTCTGCGAATGCATATTTCCTGAGCGGTGTCTGCAACGGCGAGATTCGGAACTACTTCGAGGCGTTCGAGGACTTCAACAACGCCATCAAGTACGAGCCAAATTACGCGGAGGTGAGTCTACATTTTCACTTGCAATACAAGATCAAAAAAAATAAATAAAATCTATTTTGACTTACAATGTAATAATAGTGCATTTTGTCTGTTTTAACTTACAAACCAATATTAGTGCATTGAGTCCATTTTCAGTTGTAATGCACATCTGTTCATGAAAATATTTCCACTCCACACCACAAGATGAGTGCCCAGGAAACAGGGCTATTTTCCAATAGTTTAATCCTGTTGTTAGAAAATCATAAAATAATATTGAAAAATGCTAGTCCTTGTCAGATAGAGGCAATTGAAAACAAAAATCATATTACTTTTTTACAAATTTTCTCCAAAATATACGATAGTTTTTTAATATAAATATACATATACCTACAATGTCAGACTTCAAAGGTCACAGTTGTTGAGCACACCCCAGGGCTGCATTCAGGCTGCAATACATTTCGCTACACTACACTACGCTACTTTTCTACAAAGTAGTGGTTGGCTGGCTGATTTCATAGGAAATTAGCAAAACCTACAAAACACTACAGGCTCAGAAGCCGAAGTAAAAGCAGTGCTACGTAGTACTACAGTACCGTGTGTTGGCTGAACAGCTACTGTAGTGCATTGTAGCACTTCATAGAGATATGTATTGCAGCATAAACACAGCTCAGGTATTCATTTTCTATTCCCCTGTATCAGGCGTTCTACCAGAGAGGTCTGGCACGGATAAAGTTGAAGCAGTCTAAAGGCATCCAAGACTTCAACAGAGCTCTGGCCATCAATCCCAAGTTGTTCCAGGTGAATATTTCCCCTCTCCACTCTGTGGTTAATGAATCGGTGCCTTGTAATGGAAAGAAAATGCTCCTCAAAAACGTAACTCACATTTTGATTGGTGTGGTACAGGAATTTGAAAAGAGTGCAAAAAGAAAGTAAGGTTGCAACCTCTCTCTCTCTCTCTTCCTTCCTTCCAATTTAGATCCAATCCTAAGATTATGAGGATATACTTGGAGGTAAAAGCTACAGAAATACATTTACCTAGAAATAAAACACATATATGTGTTATATCCCACCAAATAAAGTCCGATAGACAACAATGTTAACATATTTATGCATAACTACTGATTCAGTCTTACAAATACCACAAAACAAACTTCATTGCAAAGTTCCGTTCCCCAGCAATGTAGAAATCAAAGAAAAAACACATGTCAATTAGCTTGTTTACGTTTCACAGTAAGTGGCATGACATCACCATAGGTTCGCACTGAACATATGTACTGTAAACTTCAACTATCATAAAGACCATAAAAGTTAACAAATTAGATACTCGTGTAGTTCAAATCAAATATTTTTAAACGGCTGGGGACTATACTTGTCAAATACAGTGGAATTACTATTTATTACCAATCCAGGGCCAGAAATTCCCATCAATGCTGTACCGGATTAAGTACCGTCATCTTTTTTGGCGACATTCAAATGTTTTGGTGGTTTATTACCAATATTTGAGTACTATAAATAAAGGAATTTATTGATTCTATTTGTTTTCCGCAGGCCTTCCTGAGTCGTGCATGTTACTACGGCCTGAAGTTGAACTACACGAAGGCAATACTGAACTGTAACGAGGCCATCAGACTGCAGCCGAAGAGTGTCAGAGCTTACCTGTACAGGTGAGAGAGAGAGAGATAGAACAGGGGCCATTTTCCTGAAGCTATTGTATACGTAACATCGTTACCTTTAAGCTGTTCATGGAGGAAAATTTGATTATCCAGAAAGAGTAAAATTTTCCTCCATGAACGCTTAATGATGTTGTTACATATATGACTGCTTCAGGAACAACATCATTAAGCATTCATGGAGGAAATTTTTACTCTTTCTTGATAATCAAATTATCCTCCATGAACAGCTTAACGGTAACGATAACTTCGCAACTCAGTGTCCCGGTTTTTGCTCTTCGCCATAACCGTAAACACTTATTCACCCAGGTTCCTGGGCATCTCATCATCTCGTTTTTAAGAGAGATTGGTCTGTATCATAAGTTTTAATCTTTCACTTCTGCATACTTGGTTCTATTACATTCACACTATGTATTCCATTTCATCAATAGTTGGCATATCATTCTTTGTTCTCAATCATGTCTTGCATGCTGCAATTCATTTTTGAATCATTTATTTCATAATTAATCATTCCTCGTCGCGTATGGGTGAAAGATTCCCGCTGACGTAAAACAATAATTCACTCACTCACTCACACACTCACCCACTCACTCACTCACTCACCTATTGAAACATCTCACACTTACGCAGGGATTTTATTTATTGACTTTTCATCAGCATTTAACACCAAACAACCAAATTTCATGGTCAACAACCCTTCCGACAGTGAACTCCTCTTTAATATTATGGATCAGTGACTTTTTAACCAATCGAAGCCAACATGTGCGAGTGAATGGCGCCGACTGACGGCTGACTATGAACACATATGATAACGCTCCGGTGGAAATTGTGCAGCAGTATAAATATCTGGGGACAATAATCAACAATAAATTGAAGTGGAATTCAAACATACTAGTGGTGTACAACACATGTCAACAAAGTGTGTTAACGTTTACGATTCAATGCTGTTATGGCTCCCTGTTCATCACAAACATTAACAAATTAGTTAAAATTGTTAGTATTTGCTCTAAGATTTCAGGAGTATCGTTTAATCATGTATCTGGTGTTTATGAAAAGCGTGTTCTATCTCTTGCTTCTAAGATTGTTGATGACCCCACTTGTCACTTGACGTCATAGGGTGTCCACGTCAGAGGGTGTCCACGCACCAACCCACAACAGACCTATAGAATAGCCAGAGCTCTTTTGTTTCACAAGCCAACCGAACTAGAGATTTCCGGCTGGTCTTTTCTTTATATAGGAGTTCTGGTAATTCTGATAGATGAGTATCATGCAATATATCGATATAATTGTCACATTTAAATTCATTAATCTAGTGTTGACCGCTAGTTACTATTTGCTGGACAAAGCGCCTGTGATTCAGTTTGACAAACAACTACTAATAAAACACATTTCTGAAGTTAACTTATGGTATCTTTCTGAATCATTGTTACAGCTTTCAAACTCCTAACCTAGTTATTGCAGCTAGCATCCCGCTGGCGAACAAAAGTCGAAAGTACAAATAATGCATCGCCATATTAGAGAACATATTTCCAACAATTTAGATAAGTCTACTAAATAATATAGTTAAAGGATATGAGCGAGAAGTCGTTATAAATTTGATAAACCAATTACTGATATTAAAAGGGCCAGTTGCTTTGCTGATATATATCGATAACAACTGATCTTTAACCTCCGGGAGGGTTAGTAAAATATTATGATAATGATAGCCTGAATCCTAGCATTATAGAAATGCATTTGAATTAATTTCATGGACAGTATTTATAAGAATCGGCTTTCTATTATTACTGCAGTAGCGGATATTCCACTGGATATTCCACTGTCGAATATGCATTGTCTGACTGTCGTACTATCGCTGGCATTTGCTTGTGAATGTTTTCCAATCTTTTATTAATTACTTGAAAAATCATAAGGTAATACCTACTAGTATATTGTACTCTGCTATTCCTAGAGTAGAACGAATTTGCAAACTGCGTAGTTCCACTCTGTTGCCTATGAATTTGTTCCGATGCAAATTATTTTAGTAACGATATAGAACTACTAATTCCAATAAGATATTCTAAATGGCCCAGCCTAAGCACATTTTCACGATTAATGAACACATAAAAGGTCAAGGATTTAAAGAAACTAGCAACTTTTATAAATATTATACACCGTGCGTTAAAATAATTATGATGATCTCAATGTACATCAAACTCATACTAATATACTGAAGGTAAAATTTGAAGCAACACAAGTATTTTTGGCAGATACATTACTTAAAGTGTAATATTTCTTGGAATAAGTAAGGTAATTTTTAATGTATAACGTTTAGAACTGTGATATTTGAGGGTTACTTGCCCCCATTAAAACAGGTACATTTGATTAAAGTGAAAAGTAAGCATGTTTTGTTTTGTTGAAAAGTAGGGTGTACTTCAAGCAAAGTTTGCGAAAAGGATAGAAAAAGTAAAGGACATTGTAATGTATCTTGCGGGGAAAACGTTTATTAGTGTTTCATTATGTCAACAGTTTAACAATTTAACCATTAATTGCATACCTTGCACTCAATAATGGGTTTAACCACCTCAGCTCCAAAACACTTCCTAACATCATTGGCGTATTTATAAAACCAAAGTTACCTTTCTGACGCGATATTGATAGGATGCGATGTCTGTAAAGTGGCAATGCAGTTATCATCCTTGGTCTTG